>NW_006494916.1:2570217-2582265 GCF_000471905.2 Amborella trichopoda | reverse complement strand
CGGTACCGGACGGTACCGGACGGTACGTACGTACGTAGTAGTAACGTAACGGTACGGTACGACGTACGTACGAGTACGACGTACTACGTACGTACTACACACAAACTTGGTTTTTAAAAAGTGATAGAGTGTGAGATCTACTAAAAAATGAGTAGATCTGCTCTCAGATCAGTGGCAAAGCCCACTTTGATCACAAGCACGAAATATTGAAGTAAAATCGATGAAATACACCTAAATCTAATAAAAAATAAAATAAAAAACTAGGAAGGATAGAAAAAGACCTGGCCGAGCCAACGACCTGATGAACCCGAGGCTTCGCTCGTATCAAGACCACGGTTGTAATTTCCGTCGTGGATTATCCGTGTCTCTCTTCAATGTTGATCAAGCCTTTGCTTGGTTGAATGGTTATCTTAGATCTAAAGTTTGAAGTTTGAAGGTTGCAAGCTACGGTTTAATGGACTAAGATTTTCTCTTTGGGCTCTCTTTATCTCTCAAATTTCCCTGGCATACACGTCTAAACCTAACTCTCAGATTTCCCTGACATACACATCTAACCCTCTCTCTGGGCTCTCTCTATCTCTCAAATTTTCTCTAACATACACGTCCAACCCTAAAAGAGGCACATAAATGTTTTTTTATAGACTGAAAAAGGTGTAGAATGGATAATTACCGAAAACCACCAGATTTGCCAGGATACTGAATCACAGAATGGGGATCATGGATTAGAGTGTTATATGGTTCTGGGATCTTATAGAATAGTATGGTCCTAAGGGTTGTCGAAGGTAGGAAAATCATGAAATTTACCATTTTTAAAATGGCGCGTCTACAAATGAAATTTGTTTACTTGTTAATATCATATTATGTTATGGTATCTGGTTTACTATGTTACATTACAATAAGGCATTTGTTTATCAATTGTCTCATCTTGTTATATTACATTAAGGCATTTCTTTATCAATTGTTTCGTCTTATTGCTCATGTCATATTGTAGTATATTAATCAAGTTACTGCAATGCTTGTTTTTTGGCTTGTACGAACTTTCCTCTTTGTATGGGGTTCATATTGTAGTTCAATCATCAATTGATTTAAATTTAATTTTTACAATATTTGTTTTACTATAAAATAGAATTTCTTAAAACAATAAAATGTATAGTTCAATGTAAAACTTGTTGTATCATAAATTATTACTGTATGAAGTTATTAATTTATCTATTCTTTCTATGGGATTGTTGTGAAATTGTGCGTAAAATTATACCAGATATTTTTATTTTTACATATATAAGGTAAATACAATTACAACTTATAAATATATTGAATTGATTTCTAAGCTATAAATTGTAACTTATGAATATATAAGTTACAAATATATATTTCTAACCTATAAACATTTAATTGTTCTTCTATAAGTTATAAATTATAACTTATAATTAAAACAAACTCTTAAAAACTCGATTAATAAATCTGACTAACTTAAAAAATACAACATTAATTAAAGACAAACCTACAATATAGCCTAGCAAGACTATTATAAAAAAGCTTCCATTTTTCAACTTCTATACAACAAAGCCTAAAACCCCACGTCAATGCATAAGGCACATGCCCCTTTAATCTATAATGAAATAATATATCCAGTTCAAATAAATTCTACATTCATGTTAACTTCTTTAAAATAAATTTGATACAAGTTGAGCGAGTAGCACAACATATCGCCGACACAAAAATAACACATTGCACTGATCTAAGATTAATTAAAGACAAACCTACAATATTAGTCTAGCAAGACCACGTTAAAGAACTTCAATTTTTCAACTTCTAAGCAATCCAATTCACATACCCCTTTAAACTCCATATGAAATAATATGTCTAGTTCATATAAATTTTACATTCATGTTAACTTCTTTAAATTACATTTCAAACAATAGTGGGTAGCACAATATAATGCCACCACAAAAGTGACGTATTGCACTGCTCTAAGCAGCAATTTATTTAAAATTAACACTTCTCAAAAATAAATTTGACACAAGTTGAGTGGGTAGCACAACATAGTTCCACCACAAAACTGACATATTGCACTATTATAAGCAGTAGTTTGCTTAAGATTAATATAAAACCCACATTTTAATTAAAAACGTAGCACGTAGATTAGGTATACACTATTAGGTGACCACTTCATGGATTTAAGATGGTCACAAATTACATTAAAGCATCTGGGATGGATCTGGGCCTACCTCTGCGCATAGAAATGGATTTTTAACAACATGTCCCGTCCACAAAATTCTCTTAATTTATTCTGAGTTTTGTCCAATGTTCAGAATTGTTCCCGCAAACAAATCAAAGCTAAAGGGTAGCCTACAAAATCAAGTATGCAACATCAGGCCCATCTACATAATTATGCTTGTAGGATACGCTTTGCATGGAAAACAACAAAAAAAAGGCAAAACAAGACAAAAGCAAGTCAACCTGAGGCGCACACAAGTTTTGTGTATGTAACCTGGGAGATCCACAAAGAGTTATACTACGAAACCACCACCAATATGAGATGCACCTTCATCAAATAGGGATTCACCTCTTTATGAATGGACAAGCCTCACGAAACTTGCAAGAACCAGTAGTGGAAACATACAAGAGGTTACTTGCTCCTTGGAAAAGACGTGTTTCTCCTCCACTCGTAGGGTAACACTTATAGAAGAGGCTACATGTAACTTTCAAGTCTACCTTGATGTCTATGTTCAAATCCTAGCTAGGGTTCAAAGAAACTTCCATTCATTCAGGTGTCACGCGAATAAATTGCATCTAGTTGAATGGCACATTTCTTTTATGAAAGATATCTAAATTTAAGAATGAGAATTAAACCATTTAACATACAAAGAGCATGCAATGCAAATAAGGCTCTTTGAAGAAGTGCATCGATGTATGAGAAGGATTACAGATCCAAATTAGGCTTCTCTTCTCTTTTTTTCTTCTGGGAGTCAAGAATATCTCTAAGCTAAGTTTGGTGTGTGATAAGTCACCGAGACACCATTTCCTAGGTTTGGATTGACAAAGTCTGCACCAGAACTAGAGGTTGGAGTCCACAAGATTGGGACATAGGGTAAAATGGTGCCCAATTACTTTACGGATCTTAGAAAAGATAGGCCAATAAGGATGAAAAGCATGTGGGCATCCACAATCAGAGAGAAGGAAGTGGGATAACAGAAGGATGCATTCAGTCCAATCTTTCTTGCACATTTTGACTTAAGGAGCTACACAAAGGATCGAGTTCCTGGATCACCACTAGGGCACCTTGTTCTAGTATGAGAGTCTCACATTCTCAAATTCTCTGTAGCCAGGGAACTGTAAATCATTTCATGTGATCTTGGTAGCTCATGAGGAGGACACCAATTTACTTCTTAAACTGCTCCAGACAAATCAGACATTTGCCAGGTAGTTGCTCATGTTTTAGGAAATCACCTATTCATGACAGACGTTGCCGGACTGAATGGTATTATAAGCAACAAAAAAAGAGATCAAATTTTAAGGGCCACCAGCCACCTGGCAATTCTTACCATCAAGGCATCCCGACTATCATAGCAATTCTCAATGAATTTGAGAGGGGAAGGCATGAAAGGGGAAGGCATGAATGCAATCAAATAGGCGTGTCAAAAATCTTGCACGCAAAGGAGAATCTAAAAGAAAAGATCTGAAATATGTAACACATTAGTCATTTCCATCGCAAATACTGCAGGGACAACACTCAGAGAGTTAAGTAGTTGCTGGACTGGATAGTATCATAAGCAACAAAAAATAGATCAAATTTAAAGGGCCACCAGCCACCTGGCAATTCTTACCATCAAGGCATTCTGACTATCATAGCAATTCTCAATGAATTTGAGAGGGGAAGGCATAAACGCGATCAAATAGGTGTCAAAAATCAAGCGTGCAATGGAGAATCTAAAAAAACATACCTGAAATATATAACACATTGGTCATTTCCATCAAAAATATTGTAGGGACAACACTGAGATAGTTAAGTAGTTACTCCTTCCAACAATAGCGACTCCAAAACGGAGTATTCTATTGAAAACTACCGGCATCCCCTTGGCAGCATCCCATATCCTCGTGATGGGCCGATCCTTATTTTGTAATATAGGAGACTCTTGCATAACAACCAACATTATTATTATATATTGATAACCAACAGAACTCATTCACCAAATGAAAGATAGAGTTTCTCCACCCCACAGAAAACAAAAGAAAAACACTCACACATCCAATGAGCAACCCGCCAACTTCCTGTTTCTACCCGTTACCCTATGCATAAGTCTGTGTAGATCTTCACACAGCACAACTTCACGTACAACTTGTTTTCTAAGAAATGATTAACTGCAAATTTATCAGAGGTGGTAAAGAGAAAGAGGGCAGGAAGTGCGTATTTCGTTAACATGACTGCTTTGGAAACAATCAAGTCTCCCAACAAGTCAACTGCCCACAATATTATGCCATTCCAGACCCATGAAAGTAAACAGCAAAAAAAAGAAAAAGAAAGCCATTCATAACATTCACCAATCAAACTCACTTTATGCCATCCAAGGAATCTATAAGATAGCCTTGGCCAACAACAATGCAACATTAACACAAAGGAGTATGCACTTCAAAAGACCAAAAAATTTCACAATGAAGAATTACCGAGAAACATGGGCTGCAATATTAGATCAGGCATATCAAATAATTGGATAAAAAACTACTACTTAATAACTGAACATGAAAAACCATTAACATCAAATTATATATTGCATGAAAATTTTAAAAGAAAAATGATGAACATACTCCAGTAAAATATAATCATACCTTATTTCCAAGCAAAGAACAGCAACTTCAGATATAAATACAAAGAAATGGAAAAGTACAACAAAAGATGCTAGAAGAAAGTAAGTGAAGGGCATTCAATTACTACCCCCTGGGCTGAGGAAACTTGAACTTTTGATGAGAACTGTGAGCCAAGCTGCTCTGGCCGGTTGAACTGTGGTGCATTAGCTTCATGTTGCCTTGAATTTGACCCATAAGATTCTGATTCAGATCTTCTACTCTGGAAGTCTTTGTTATCTCGAACTGTTTCCCGAGACCTTTCCTCTCCAGTTGTAGGCACTTGTGCTGCCCGACCACGCCAGTCCCGATTGTCTGCTTCAGCATAACGACTTTGCAATTGATTTTGCTGCAACAGAAAATTGTAAGAATTTTTCCTCCTTTTTAGATCGGTATCCGAGTAGTCATTTTAGAGTAAAGGCATGGACCACAAACTTGGAAGAGAATTATCAATATGTGAATGCACAAATAATTTCTAGTGATAACTTGAATACCCAGTCATTTCAGAAAGTCAGATGCCAAACAAAACAAAAACCAACTGAATCTCTTACTCGGGTGTTTTAAAACTGTGGATTGACTCAGGACACACCTCAAAACCCTGGACAGTGTTGAAAAGCATGGACTTTGAGCATGGAATCGCCAGAGTACAGATCAGCGATATTTTTAACACTACCTCGATGAGTCTCATGTAAATTCCATGGACTCACCCCAGTCTGACACTATTGGGCCTTTATAATGTGCTTCTGCCATAGACTCAGCTGAGTACAATGAGACTAGGCCAAGTCGAACAGCCTGACTCCTACCCCGGACGCTAACGTGTCCCCACCTGACACTGCTCTTACTTGTATTTTATAAAGACCACCAATCAAGATTTACCATACGGCTGAGATAAAACAAGGAACGAATATAAAGAATAGTCTTTTGATGCTTTTTTTTACACACTTATAAAAGAGAATATTCTTTTGATGCTTTTTTTTATGCACTTATAAGAGAGAGTATCAAGAGCTCCATAAGAAAATTGGAGCATTTATGAATTTAGGTACTTAAAAGAGTCTCACTCACATTGGTATCTGCACGTCCCCAAGTTGGCTCTTCTCCTGATATTTCAGACTCAATTTCTTGTTTAATCCTTATAATATCTTCTGGGGGCACCACAGACTGTAAAAATCACATAAAAGTAAGCGAATGAAATGAATGGAATTACCAACAATTAGATGCATAAATCTAATGGTGTTAATATGATACTAAAACAACATCAGATAAGCAGACCACGAGGACTAATAATACCAAATGGCTGTACAGCAAAGAAATAACAAAAATGTTCAAAAAAGAGCAAAAATAGTTGCATGAGCAACCCAAGAAATACAAAAGAAAAAAAAAGATATGGAAATCATAAATACAATGACTTCCAAAAGGGTTGAAACCATCTCTATGCAACACAAAATATGCAACACAAAACACAAGACACTCAACGAAACTCGATGAATAGACCAAATTGAAATGTTAGCACACAAAATAACAGAATACCGAGAGAGAAAAGTAACTTCCCAAACACAGCATCTTTAATAAAAGAATCATTTCACATGGCTAACTGGTGTGAAGGAATAAGATAGTGCACGTGAAAAAAGAAGAAGCGGATAAGACATAGGAAATAACAATAAAATCGAAATGTGTTAATGAATACTAAAGGAAAGAAGAATCTTGAGAACTGAGAGCCATAAAACTCTGCAGGCTGTAAAATCCAAATGAATTACCCAAGATGTAAAAAGGAATTACCCAAGATGAATCCGAATGAATTACCCAAGATGTAAAAAGGAAAGAACAGCAAAAACTACAGAAATCACAGCATGAGAAGCCATCAACCGGTCAAAAAGTTTTCTTCATATACCATTTATTTTTTACTTGGATCAATGAACTCACAAAAAAGGACCAAGTACAAGCTACACAATATCAAGGAAACACAATTCACTTGCTTAACAAACAGAATATCAAACCAAAAATGAGCAGGTCAATACATCTTAATACAGGGGCTTCCTTAAGAGAAAAGTGTACCTCCCTAAGTTGTAATAGCTGGTCACGTGAATATCGAATGCGTTCATGAACTTCAAAACGCGAGTCTCCAGTCTACAACATAATGGGATATCATTAGAACTCCAAAATCAACAAATACATTCATTGTTCAATTAGCATAATGGACTTTATCTTAGAAAAAATAAGGAGCTCACTTAGTGACAATACCAACAATCTACCATTCAAATAACTAGAGAAAAGCCATCAATTGTATCCCTGCTATCTTAATTATTGAAAAGAGCACGCCATCATTCTAAAAAGCACCAGTTTTATCAGTACTATCCCTCTAATCAATTAACATGCCTAAGCAAAAGGGTAAATTGGAATTCATCAAACACCAATGAAACAAACAGTGAGTGGTCAAAAGTCTAACACATGCAATTAAGCAATTATACAGATATAGCTTTAAAATTGAAATAAAATGAAATAATTTGGTAAGTACATATATTCCAAAGGATTAATCAGATCACAATATACACACTAGCGTTTAGGATGCTTTAGAAATATACTATTTCCTCTCTCCACAATTCCATATCTTATTTAGCACAGTGAAGCTCGAAAAGGCACTATTGTGTGCGTCATAGTAATAAAAACATGATGCCAATGTGTAAGCAACTAGATGGGCAAAACACCACTCCAAATCTAAACTGTATACAAGAAATAGAAAGAGATGGTCCACAGACTGCTCATGGTAAAAGAGCTAGGAAACCTTCTCTCTAAGAGCACTCGAACAAAGTATCAAGGGATCAGCCATAACACATGGCACATGCAACAACAAGACCACTTGGAAAGTGCGTGAGGGTAGTTTCCATGGCTTCTTTTTGCAGGTTTTCCTTTTCTATCTTTTGCCAAATAGAGAAACATCTAGAACATCATGAGTAAGTAACTACCAGTACAAAATATTCATGAATCTCTGATGGGATAGTTGTCAAGGACTAGGAATGAACACATCGCAAGTGCTGATCATGGACTTCAGCCCCCACCCGTGCATGCTAGTAGAAGATGGCTTTTGAAATATGAGATGATAATGTTTAAAAAGCTATAGCCCTTAAAGAGATGCAATATCCTACCTTGAAAATAAAAAAGGGCTAGTGTTTTAAAAAATGGGCAGCACAGAGCCTAGGCACCAAGGGGCCCTAGGTCGCACGCCTAGGCATGGGCACCCAACGCGCGATTCTGGGCCAGCACCCAGGGCCACGGGCCATTTTTATATTTTTAAAAGGGGAAATGGGGTAATCATGATGCCTGAAAATGCTTAAAAATAGTATGGGGGTTATTTTGAACCCCCACATAAAAACAAAAACAAAAAAAAAAAAATCCATAAACCCTAAATCAATTAACTATACCTATTTCTGACAATCGAAAAATATTGGATGTTGGACTTTTCACCTTTTTGGAATATTGGTTATTTGGTTTTATGCTTTTGTACATTTGTTGAAGACGGAGAGAGTTGGATTGTGATTATGGAATATGGAAAGTTCGAGACTATTACTAATACAGTTATACACTATAGACTATTAAACTGTTAACTTTTTTAAGTTTTTTCACTAAATTTTATGTCATTTGAAGTTTTGAACAAACAACTTTATTCTTAACATGCGATATGTTAGTACAAAAAAAAAGTTGATTAATGCAAAAAATTACAAAATTAACAGAAATATATGCATATATGTGCGTTTGGACAGCACATATATGTATCTATCTAAAGAATTTGTACTACAGGGCACTTGATATTCTGGGCGCCCGCCTAGACAATGGGCACCCGGCCGGCCGCCTAGCGTTTTCTTAAACCTAGGAAAGGGCATTAAACTAACTCTCTAGGGAACACACCCATCTTGAGCAAAGATGTTAGATGTCACATATGCGTGTCTTTACCAAACCAATGAACACTTTAGTTACTTGTTAACTGAAAGTGAAGCAATGCGATCTAACAGCAATATCTGGTTAAAAATAGCATAGTATGAATAATATAAAATTAATGCAGCTCTTGACGATCTTTTTATCCATTTTTGGGATTTTATACACATCAGGTTGTTCTATTGTCTACTCATTTGTTTGGCAGCACGCAACAGTCCCCAATCTCAAAAGCAGTCAAGGGGCAATGACACATTTGTGATGTCCATTGCTTCTCCAATGCAAGGGGTAGATGCCTAAAGAATTGTTGATTAATTGCTATTGTTTGTGATGCACCACCAGAAACAAAGAAAATGCATTAGCAAACCAATGAATTTCAGAAATAGAGTGTGCACACACTTCACAACAAGCAATTCCTGTATCCAGTTTTCATATTCCAAACTGGTACCCAATATTTTCATCAAGAAATATGAAATGCAAAGGATTCAAACACGCTTAGAAGATCATGCTAACACAATAAATTGTTCTCCCATTCGTACTTATTAGAATCCAATATTCTTTTGTCCATACAGTTGAGTTCATTTGAAACCTTGTCCATGTAGAGGAGAACAGGGACTGTGCATAATATTGGGTCTTCATGTGCCATTAGGAAAACTCACACACTTCACAACAAGCAATTCCCGTATCCAGTTTTCATATTCCTAAATGGTACCCAATATTTTCATCAATAAATTTGAAATACAAAGGATTTGAACACGCTTAGAAGATCATGCTAACACAATAAATTGTTCTCCCATTCGTATTTATTAGAATCCAACAATTCTTCTGTCCATACAGTTGAGTTCATTTGAAAACCTTGTCCATGTAGAGGAGAACAGGGACTGTGCATAATATTGGGTCTTCATGTGCCATCGGGCAAACTGTTATTATAGACCTTCTTTTGACTCTTACTAATCAATTTATTGCTTGCAAAAACTAGTGGAATTCATTCAAATCAAATAAAATTCGATCAGACACAGCCATCTCAATCTTAGGCATCTTGCCTTTCTAGCTCCACCCAACAATAATAAAGATCTGGTTCACACAGCTTAAGTCATTCGAATCCAGTAAAATCGTCTCAGACCAACCATCTTTTTCACATATTAACTCTTTGAAACTGACTCCATCAAATCTAATAAACTTAACTCATCCCAAAATTTAATGAATCCACTTAAAATTTATTAGAAGTAAAGATGTATTCAACATGAAAACGAGCAAGCAATCAAACATTCGAGCACAGGTATGTTCAATCAAGAACTTACCAATTTTCAGTTATTGGTTAGCATGATTTCGTCACCACCCACTTTAAGCCATTACACAAACATCAGGTGACGAACTACACCACAAGCCAAAAGGTCCATATATTTCGTCACCACCCACTTTAAGCCATTACACAAACATCAGGTGACAAACTACACCACATACCACAAGCCAAAAGGTCCATATACTTCTCACAACCTTGATAGAAAAGTGCCCAGACCTCAGTTATATTAATAAAATCTAGAAAAAGAATTAGAAAACGAAAAAGAAAAAGAAAAATACTCTTCTTTAAAATCTGAATCAATCCATATTACATAATCCAATACACATTCATCTTTGGCAAAAAAACAGCTATGCAAATAATAGTCTTCCCATAAAGAGCATTAAAAATAGAGATAGGAAGATTTTTATCTACCTAGAAAACTACCAGAAAGGTACAGAACCATTATCAACATCGAAGCCACCCTTAAACCCTAATCCCCAGAAAATTCCCAATTTCACGCAAAAAACACCGCAAGAAATCAAACCAATCCAATCCCCAGATCAATCCAATAAAAAAGCACACTCCTAAGCCATAAAGCCAGGACCTTTAAGTCTTTTACCCAAAAAGCAACCATCTCCAACAAACACTAATTCCTCATCATCACACAAAAAGAACAAAAAGAAACCCCAGATCTGCAAAATTTAGGGCACAAATACCTTCAAAGAAGTCGACGACAACGGGCCAGCTCCATGGGGTCGTAAGAAGTGAGAATCAGGAGTTGCAGATGAGATAGAAAGGCCCGAGGAGAGAGAATCGAAACGAGGACCAAGGATTCGGCCTCGATTCGCACCTCCACCACCAGGACGCAAGCTCAAGACTGTCTGATCCGCCTGCATAACTTTGCCAAATAAACTGTTGTTTTCTTGCCAGAAAACTGAGGATTTTGCCAGAAAACCGGCAAAGAGGACGATATTCCGGCGATATGTGCCGGAAGATATGATCGGATAAACCAGAGAACGTAGAGAGGCCTCGAAAGCCTCTTTCTCTCTCTACTTTCTCTCTCCTCTCTCTCGCTCTGATGCCGAAAGAGGCGAAGGAGAAGAGAGGGTAGGAAGAGAAAACCCCTTTTTATTATTGAAATTTCCTTTGGGCAGTAAAATTCTATTGCTTGACTAGCAGATGTTTAAATACGCGCTAAGGGGAGATTAATTTCAGGTATATCCTCAGATTTTTAAAGAAGTTGATTTTTACATAAAGGTAGATTCAATGTATTTATTTAAATGGTGCGATTTGTATAAAGTCTAGGCTCTAAACAATCAAATTAGAGCCTATTTTCAAATAGTATCGAGAAATGTGGTTTTAATATTGAAAATTTTTGTGAAAGCTTTAAAATATATTTTTATATTTATTTATAAAGTTTAAAGCTTAAAAAATAGTATAGATCGACAGATCTATGAAAACTTGAAAATAGTGAAAATTGACGGTCCAAAAATTTGTTACAAAATACCCTATTTCAAAAACTTGAAATCCAGTTTTTTTCTTATGACCGTGCATCTTGATGTCGAGATGACTAATTTGAAGATATTGAACATCAAATCAACCTCTTCTAGTGAAATTTTTAGGGTAGGCTCAAATTTGATTGTTTAGAACCTCGGCTAATATAAACTTTTCCCTTATTTATATACCAATGTTGTGCTTCGAAGTCTCATTTGGTTTGGTGAAAATAATGAAGCCATTTCGTATTTCAACCAATTCGGGAGAAGACTTTAGAATTTTAAAAAAAAATTAATGTAAATAAATTAGATATATATATATATATATATATAAGAAAAAGTTTATATAAAGTCGAGGCTCTAAACAATCAAATTAGAGCCTATCTCAAAAATTTTCACTAGAAGTTGTTGTTTGATACCCAATATTGATCATCTCGACATCAAGATGTATGGACATGAGAAAACAATGGATTTCAAGTTTTGAAAATAGTGTATTTTGTAATATAT
>NW_006494916.1:2528747-2569575 GCF_000471905.2 Amborella trichopoda | reverse complement strand
ATATGCTTAAGCTAACGCATAAGATTTGGTCGAATCAGCTCAAAGCAAACATGAATCAAACCGAAGCGGCAGCACCAAGCTTCATTTCGCTTCAGTCTAAGCCTAAAATCTGAAGGCTTCAACCAAAGCGAAATGAATTTGACAACACTGGTCTAAACTTTACAATGATCAAGTTAGTTTTTAACTCAACTTGAATTGGAGATGAGTTTTGAGGATTTATGCAAATCTTAAATTCCCTATATTTACACTTCTTTTTTGAGTTTCAACCTTACATTAGAAATGAAAATAGATTTAAGTTATTTTAGGATTTCTAGTGCAACAATTATATTTCTTCGTATTTTTTTAGTAGTTTAATGGCATGAGTCGAACTTAATATATAATATTTCGAAATATTAGCGGCTAACCACTCGAGCCCAAACCCTATTGTGAACTTCAAGCCTAGCACTATGATCACACCAATAAACAAAAAGCATGTTCTTCATTCTTCAATGACTATGTCCTGAGACACAGTGATTTTGGGTGCCATCCTAGTCTATCCACACAAATATAAGTAAATATGTAAAATCTATTGTGTGCTTGCAAATATATGAGACAACAATAAATAGTTTAAGTAGTGTTTTTAATCTTTTTTTGGTACTCTGGTCATTTCTACAATAACACCAATTATTTTCTTGTTGTTACAAAAATCATTGCCATTAGTAGGGTTGGTAACAAGCCAGACTAGCCCGGCCCAATTCCCCTAAGGCTAACCCATGCCAGGCCCTATCAAAGCTGAGTAAAATTAAAAACAAGCAAGAGAAAAAAGATAAAGAAAATAAGACTGGGGCAGGCGTTTTCAGGGCCGGGCCCATCCGATCAGGCCCATTGCCAACCCCTAGATCATTTTCATTTTAAATCAAAATGAAGGCCAAATCATAATTTAAGAAAATAAAGGGCAACCCCAGAAAATAAGCGTTTGGTAAGGGCTATTTCCATGGCCTTCCTCATTTAAACACCCAAAATTGGCATCTTAAACAAAACCTACCCGTTTTCCAGCCTCCAATAATTGTGCCCTATTTTCTTTCACCGCATAAAGGTGGCCCCCAAAGCCGACCTTCGCACGTGCGAATAGACGTACTGACGTTCTCCAGATCGGATCGAACGTGCGATACAGGACGTTCATACCTGTTAGGACACGTGTCAGAAGGGCGCTTGGGTAAGCGCTTGATGAGAGAGGGGAGAGTTCGGGAAAGGTAAGGAGGCGATATGCGCATGCCTGATGACACGTGGCTGCATACGTCACCGTCCATTTTCTTCAAAGGAATGGTTGTTTTGGTGGATTGGTGATCTACGGCTTCTTGCTATTAGCCCTTCGTGGATTTGATATTTTCACTTTTCATGAATCAAAATCAGGAAAAAGTCCTTTTTACTCAAAGGGGAGTTGTGTACCTTTTGTCTCCCTCCCTTAGATCACGAATTACGTTCTCTCGCTCTCTCTCGTACATTCTTTAGGTAAGTATTTTATTTTTTAGATTTTTAAATTTTTATAGATTTATTTAATTTATATTATTTTTTTAACTTTAAATTTTATAATAAGAATGATAATAAACTTTAAAGCCAAATAAAATTTCAAGACACCTGAATTGTATCTTTCAACAAGATTTAAATTTCCACCTTTCTATGATTGCTTAACATTGACACCTTCTATAAACCTGACTTTCTTAAAATTTGTATAATAAAATGAGCTTTTAGAAAAGTTCTATTTAAATTTGAGGTTTTGGGATCTCATTGGAATTACTAGATGAGTATTTCAAGGAACAAAAAAATTGATTTCTAAATATGTAGATCTTATCATAAAAAACCTGGATGGTCTCTATTGAATATAATGCATTGATCTTTTCAATATAAGGATGTGATTTTTTTTAGTATATGAATCCTTTTTGTCTTTTTATCTAAGTTGGTTCCTAGGTTGGTGGGTTTAGGCTAGCCTTGGCCCGAATTCCACTTGGGTGCCCATAAGGCAGGTCCGATAGGGACCAGGCTAGGCCAAGTGCCCCACCCATTGCTAGCCCTAGGCAGATTAAATCCCCAAAATAATCATCAAATCTACTCTCTCTCTCATTACTTATGACAATCACATCTACTCGCTCTCTCATTACTTATGACAATCACATCTACTCTCTCTCTCATCACAAATGACAATCAAATCTACATAGAGAGTGAATGTTTATTATTTTGCCAAATTTTAGAGATTACATCCCAAATTTCGAGATAAAAAAGATATCCCGAGAGTCCAAGGGAATACATGGATAATATACTCCCACAAGAGTAGGAGATCTTTTGACATTAAAAATTGAGGAGATCTTAGTAATTTTAATTATATAGGATATGTGTAATTTACTCTAGTTTCTAATCTAGAAGAAAGAGTATAGAGAGAGAAGTTTTGAGCACTTTTTTTTTTTTGAGAAATGTTTCTATGCTTCTCCTACTGTATAAAAGATATATATTTCCACCATATCCAACCATCCAATTTATATTAAATGAGCCACTGACTATTTGATCTAGATTCGATGCATTAGAGTATTTTATTTTTAATTTTGTTTTTACAAATAATATGATTATGAAATTTAGTACGTGCCATCATCTAAATGGGGCTCACCTAAATAGAATATTAAAGAAATATTTTTGAGAAAATATAATAAAATTTTCTAGGGCATTTTGGTTATTTTATTTTATTTAGAAATTTTTAATTTATTTTTATAGGTGCAGGTGTAAGAGAGGCGAGGATGCCCAAATTTTGGTATCAAAATATTATGTAGATAAATAATTAAAAACAAAATAGTGTAGAGGTGTGACAATGTTATTGGGGCCATCTCAGCCATCCATTCTGATCGGATGGGAAGAAGCATATAAGCTTTATACAGTAGGAGAAGTATAGAAAGCTTGCCCTTACTCTTTTGTTTTAAAAAAATTATCATCCCAAGAATGCATCGAAACATTCAAAAAATTGGAGGGAATGATCTAGATATTTATGAACTCAAAGTCTAAATTTTTTTCTTTGAAAATAATCATTAAATATAATTAGATAGATCTCGAAACCTCAACTAAAAAAAAAAATCTCCCAAATTGATGCTTTGCTAGAGGGAGTAAATGTAAAGTATGCTTCCGAGAGAGCATAGTATGCCCGCTCTTATAATATTACAATTGTATCTCTTTTTTTGGTATGATAATTTTTAAGACAGTGATTTCATGCAAAGATTGTATAGTAATATGATGCAACAACCTTCAAAAGCCATATTAGGGCTATGTGTTTGATCCAAATTTAGACATATACACTATTTTTCATTCTAATGAACAATTACAAAACAGAAAAATTTGAAAACGCAATCTAAAAAGTATTTTTTTTAGCCCAATTAACATAGGCCGTCCATTTTGTGACTTTGGATTTTTAACCTCTAAAATGAGGGCAGAATGAGAATACAAAATTGAAACAAAAACAAAAGCTACAATTATCTAGGATATACAAGTAATTTTCTCTACAATCTTAGTATATGGAAGATTTTCTTTAGAAACTATAAATTTAGGTAGATGGAAAATGAACAAAGTTGGAGATCTCTCTCTCCTACTATGTGTTGCATGTTACTCATCTTTAATGGAGGTTAATTGTACTTTAATACGTCTTATAGAAACATATCCATGTAAGTTATAATTAATTTTGTCCATCACGAGGAATGGATGGTGAATGCCCTTGTGCTGTACAAAGTATATAAAAGTAGTGTATGGAATATTTTAGGAAAAATATCATATTATTCCCTATTTTTAACTTATATATCTCATCAGACTCAAAAATTGACCTAACCTTGTTGACCATGTATTATTGATCTCAACAACTTATGAAATGATTTTATTTCTCTCTCTAAAACTTCATTTCTCTCACATCGTCTATCTCTCTCAAAACTCCATCTCTATCTAAAACCCAAACTCCATCTCTCTCTCTATCAAAACTTGATCTCTCTCCCTAAAACTCAAACTACATCTCTTTCTCTCTCTAAAACTCCATCTCTCTCTAAAACCCAAATTTCATCTCTCTCTCACACATAAGAAGGTGTGCTCGTGTTCGAGCTCAAGCTAAACCCCTTGGCTGGTAAACTCACCGAGAAGCGAAGAGAGAGAGAGATAGAGTTTTAGAGAGAGAGAGAGATAGAGGTTGAATAGGGTGTCATTTTAGTGCTTGTTTGGGTAAAAAATTTATGGTCAAAGGTATTCAGGGGGTTGTAAGATAGAAAAGATAGAGACCTTTGGCTTACAAGTAATATTTTCAATTCTTAAGTCTCGTGAGATATAGAAGTTAAAAATAGGGGATAAGGAGATATTTTTTCAATATTTTACCTTGTGGATCCTTTAAAAGGCTTTGTATGAATAAATGTCAGGTGTGAACCCCAATTTTAACTCGGGTTTTTAAAAAGCACATGTAACTCGAATCTAGCATGTGCAAGTTTGGTAGTGTGGCTCGATACATCAATTACTCATGTTTAGCAACAATATCTTGATTCTTGATAGGGTATGTTTTACGAAATAGTATTTAGATATTCAAATTTTAAGAAATCCATATATAGCCATTTCTGGCTTTTCATATATCTACATTACTTTTTCTTTTCTTTTTTTGGTAATTTAGTGGGGAAGTTAGGCCCCTATCCATTTTTTCAAATAGTTACGGAGTTAGTTTTTTAAAGATGATAGTGGGGTGGTATCAGTGGAAATAAAAACCATAACGTAGTGACTAGAGTGTGGGGGTGCTATCACCACGACCTTAGCTGCTTTCTTAATTATATACTATATTGATATGTATTTTTTGCTAGGTGTTTGAATGTCCATCATTAATTTTGAATATCCACCTTCTCTCCATTGATTTGAACCCACCTCAAGTTCTAAAACCAGCAAGATGGGTCCTTGTTATCTCTCAAGCTTTATAAGAACTATTTTTGGAGTAAATCGAGCATAGCCTATTTCAATATAATGCTTTGCTATGCACAAATCACCTCCTTGAATGTGCGAAATCCCAGATCTTGTTGTTGGTTTTGTCAAAGAAGGAAAGACAAGTAGAAAGAAAGAAGAGACTGACTTTTGTAGAGAGGGAAGATAAGAAGATGCGCATAATTATCGTCATCATCATCGTTAAAGCCTTCCAACTAATTGGGGTCAGCTATACGAATCCCCCTCCGTCATTATGCTCTATTAAGTTTCATACCTTCAGTGATGACATAAGTCTTTCTATCTCTACTCACTATTTCCAATCATGTCCTTTTTAAAGAAGAGGCTGTCAAGTTTCAAAAGAGAGAGGAGGAGGTGGAGAGAAGGGGGTAGTCAAATCCCCAACGTTGAAGAGATAAGGGGATGAACTTCTTCTACCATGTTTTGGTTGTAAGAGATTTGTTAACCTCTCTTTGTTGAGATCTTGGAAGAGCGAAAGGGAAAACGCAGTTGTTGTGTCCTTTCCTAGAGAGAGGAAGAGATTTGTTGACCCCTATGCCCTTCTTTCTTTGTGGCTTTTAGAAAAATTTTATTATAAGGCTTAGGGTTTCCAACAAGAATAAGATACTAGGAAGAGAGAAGATGATGGCTGCAAGAAGGTCTTTATTGAGAAACAAAACTTACTGGATGAAAGAAGAGGTCTAGGTTGTGCATGAGAGTGAAACCAAAATCTGCAAAATTCAACTAATAGAGCCATGATGCCCCACGACATATGATTTATGTATCATCAAAAAATTTAACTCTTACTTGAATTCTCAAAGATATTGATTTTGGGCCTTTATCAAGATATTGGGAGGCACAATTTTGATTTACTAAACGAGCTTTTTGTGTTCTAGTATTACAACTTTTTTGACATGACATATTCAGATAATTGGATGCAGCTTGTTGAAGCGAAACTGTGTAAAACTAGCTACTCAAATATGTTACACGATAGACAGCCTACCCCAATCCCTTATTTTTAGTAACTAAATGTGTAGAAATATTTAGGAGATATTTGGGGAATCAATTTCTATTTTGTTGTGATCTTGTATCTTCTATTTAATACTTGATGAATGAAATAATTGGCACAACTGAACTGCCTTTTAATAGTGGGTGTAGGTCTAAGAGACCGAACTACGTAAAGTTGTATTTTATTCTTCTTTCTCTTATTCTCTTCTTGCTTCTTCTTCTCCATTTCTTCAACATGGTATCCGAGCACTGATCCGTCTTCAGACTTTTTCTTCTACGAAATAAGTTCATTGCATTCAAACTATCATGCTGCCCATAAAACCGCAAGGCAACAGAGCAACTGCGTTAATTCTTTGTCGCAGCAGAATGTGTTATTTAGTTGGCTATAGAAAGCTCTTTGAAGTAGGCAATAGAGTAGCAGAGTGAATTCTTTAGTTGCAGTAGCGTGTATTGTCTAGTTGGCTGTAGAGAGTTCTTTGGAGCAAGTAACAACAAGGCAGCAGAGTAGTTGCTTGAATCCTTTACTTGGATGTAGAGGATTTGATGTAGTCAAGAGACGGTGACTATAGCAAATACCAAAAACTCGCTGCAGAGGTGTTTGCTGTCCACAATCCTCATCCATCGTTGTTGTCAACTCTTTCTTGAAACTTGGTGCATCAAAGATACTTTTGTTTAAGAATCTTGTTGTCCACAGCTGCTATCATTTTTTATTTGCTTTAAATTAGGTAATCTCTAAACTTTTTCTTCTAAATGGGGGATCAAAATTCTAGTTCAAATATTGTAGTGAATAAGGGCAACAACCCAATTCTGAAAATTACTCCCATGTTTCTTAATGTAACCAATTATGAAACTTGATTTAGAGCTGCAACCATATATCTCAGCAATAAATGTAAGTTGGGTTTTGTGAATTGAAAAAAACCAGCCCCAAAACCCGATGATCCTACTTATGAAGAGTGGGAGTCGGGGGCCAACCTTGTCAGGTTGTGGCATATAAACTCAACGAAACCATGACTTGGTGAATAGATGTATTTCCAGCCTACTGTTGAAGATTTATGGAAGTCTCTTAAAGAGATTTATGGAGAAAAAATAATGCAGCCAAGAATTTTCAAGATATATGTCAATTTAAACAGTAATGAAAACCATTTAGTGAGTACATTGGAATGCATTGAGGTATGAAGGATGAGTTGTCCCAATATATTCCAATAACTACTAATATAAATAACAGAGTAAACAAGTCGAACAAGATAAAACTTTTGCTATGTTGGCAAGCCTTGCTCTTGAGTGTGAGGGCATTAGAAGTCAAACCTTAATGGCTTCTGAATTTTCTTCCTATACTTTTGCATATGCCACTATTCAGACAGAAGAAACTAGGTGCAAGGTTATGACTACCATTAAAGAGAAGGATCTCAATGACAACATTGAGAAATTGGTCTTTCTTATCGAGTCTCAAAAAGCTGAAAAAGTTACCACTGTTGATGAAAAATTCAAGAATACTGGTCGTGGTCATGGTTATGGTTGCGATCGACTTAAGTACACTCGTTGCAAAAAGTTGGGACCTACTAAAGAAAGGTGTTGGGCTCTCCATGGAAAACCCCTTGATAAGGGGAAACTTGTTGCTCAAGTTGCTCGAAGTGACATGTCATATCTATTGACAAGCTAAAAGAGTTTTTTCAACAAATTGGGAAGGCGAACATTGGTTCCTCTTCTGAGATACTGCCTACTACTCAAGGTAGTTTTTCTGCTCACCTATCCTCTACTAATTATCATACATGGTTGTTGATATTGCAGCTACAGATCATATGATTGGCCATTGTGAAGGACTCGAAGGGTTTGAATACACGTCTTCAAGGAGTCCTATGTTATTGACCAATGAGACTATGGTACTAGTTTGTGGAGTAGGAAATATTAATATTTTTTCTAAAGATATCTGAAGTTTATATATTTATTCTTTCCCTTCGAAGCTTTTGTTAGTTAGTCAAATCACAAAAGCCTATAATTGCTTGGCTATTTTTTCTGCTAACAATATTGTTTTTCAAGATCTAGTATCTGGGAAGAAGATTGGTGAGGGTAAATTCTCTCAATCACTTGGGTTGTACCAATTGGATCAAGCCTCAAAATATTTTTTACAGGAAAAGTGTAACCCCGAGGACATACATGACATTACAAATTGAGACATCCATATGATAGAATTCTAAAGTATGTGGTCTCTAGTATTGATGCATCCTTTGCATATTGTGAGGTCTGTCGATATGCTAAATAGACTATATTTCCATTTCAAAATTATGATAGAATTAGTAAAAAATAACTTTGATATCATTCATTTGGACTTATGAGGACCTCGTTCAGAGGATTATTTTATGATTTTATATATGTTCTTTCCTTTATCAATGATAGAACTCATTATGTTTGTATTTATCTATTAAAGTTCACGAGCGATGTCTTCATTTCCTTTAAGGAATTTCATGGCATGATAAAAAATTAATTTGATACTAAGGTGAAAATTTTCAGAATTGATAATGACACAAAATATACAAATAAATCTTTTTTTTCATATTTGATTGATCAAGGGATCCTTCATCAGATGCCATATGTAGAAACTCCTTAGCAAAATGAAATTGTTGAGAGAAAAAATAGGCATCTTCTTGAAATAACACATGTCTTACTTTTTCAAACAAATGTTCCTGAGTCATACTGGTCTAAAGGTATTCTTACAACTTGCCATTTTATAAATCGTCTACTAACTAAAATCTTGGATAATAGATGCCCCTATGAAATGTTGCATGGCTGCCCTTCTACTATTCATCATTTAAAGATATTTGATTGTGAATGCTTTGTGAATTTATTAGAAAATCATTGAGACAAACTTGCTAAATGATCCATTGAATGGTTATTAACGGGATATTCACCTACCAAAAAGGGTTACAAATGCTACGACCTGAAAATCAGGTGAATGTATGTTTCAAAAAATGTTCAATTCAATGAATGAACTCCTTATTTTCAAACTAATAAGCCCTTGGGGGAGATTAGCAAGGTAACCCCTACCCAAGATCTCTACAAAATGGATGACCTTAATTCCAAAGTCGAAATCATCAAGTGTACTACGCCTAATCAATAAATACCTCAAAAATCTATTCTTGAAACTCTACAAGACTCCAATGAGGAAGAAAAATCAAATAACTATTAAGGGGAAATAATTCCTCAAGACTTTCAGCTAAGACGATCTAGTCGTATTAGTTAACCTCCTTCTGGTTTAAAGCATTACTTACATATCATGTCAAGGAAAGCAATCACAACATTCGTTACCCATTGAAAAACATATGGATTTTAAGAAATTATCTCCTAAATATTGTACCTTTTTTACCAAAATTTCCTCAACTAAAGAAC
Organism: Amborella trichopoda; assembly: GCF_000471905.2. The sequence continues at coordinate 2,560,233 of NW_006494916.1, read as the reverse complement.
CCACTAGCTTCGAGGAAGCTAATTCAAATGCAGTATGGAGGACTACTATGAAAGAGGAACTTGTTGCTTTAAAGAAAATCATACTTGGGATGTAGTTACTCTTCCTAAAGAGAAAAAACCAGTTGTATGCAAATGAGTCTATAAAACAAAATACAAAAGTGATGGAGATGGAACTACTGAGAGATACAACACGAGACTTGTTGCAAGGGGATTCACCGAAACCTATGATGTTGACTACAATAAACATTTTTTCATGTGCTCAAAATGAATATTTTCAGGGATTTATTTTCTATTACAACCGACAATGATTGGCCTTTATATCAACTAGATGTAAAAAACGGCTTATTACATAAAGATTTAGAAGAAGAAGTTTACATGACACTTCCTCCTGATCATCCTTAAGAAGGCAATAAAACTGTGGCTTGCAGGCTCACGAAAGCAAACTATAGACTTAAATAGTCTCCTAGGGCATGGTTCGCAGAACTAGGTCAAGCAGTTATTGATATAAGGTTTTCTCAAAGTAATGTTGATTCATCTATGTTTGTAAAAATGAGGCAATCCAGGAATGTTAGTGTCCTTATCTACGTGAATGACATTATTATAATAGAAAGTGACTCAAATGCCATAACAAAATTGAAAAATTACCTTTATATAAAGTTTGATGTTAAAGATTTGGGAAAAATCAAATATTTTTTGGAAATGAGGTTGCTTACTCTCACAGAGAAATTTTTATTTCCCAATGGAAATATATTTTAGACATTTTGAGCGAAACTAGCAAGATAGGGTATAAACCTATTGATACTCCAATTGAGACAAATTATAAAGCTAACATAGACTCGGACAAAGCTTTGGAAGATATTGGGATGTTTCAACGTTTGGTTGGTCGACTTATATATCACATTGTCACTTGACCTGATATTGCTTATGCAGTCAGTATGGTAAGTCAATTCCTGCATTCTCCATAAACCACTAATTTTGAAGTTGTCAATCAGATTTTAAGGTACCTTACGTTATCTCCTGGAAAAAGAATTTTAATGAAAAAGAATGGTCATCTGATATTATTACCTTTTTTAATGTTGATTGGTCCTACAAATAGAAGATCGTAGGCCGACTACAACCTGTGAATTAATTTGGCTAAAATTTCTTCTTAGAGATATGGGTTTCAATAATTTGCGTCCAATGGTTATAAACTGCGACAACCAAGCTACTATACATATCACATCAAATCCTGTATTTCAAAAGGACTAAGCATATAGAAATAAATTGCCACTTTGTAAGTTCAAGCCAAGGAAATTACTACTACATTTGTCAGAAGCAAAAATCAACTTGCTGATATCTTTACAAATGCCACAACCAAAGTACATTTTCAAAAAACAAGAAGCAAGTTGGGCCTGATAGATATCATCACACCAACTTGAGGGGGAGTGTTAAAACAAAACCATGTATAGCTAGCTACTCAAATATATTACATGGTGAACAACCTACCCAAATCCCTTATTTTGAGTAACTAAATAAGTAAAATATCTTTGTGATATATTTAAGAGATATTTGGGGAAGCGGTTTTCATTTTGTTGTGATCTTGTATCTTCTATTTAATACTGGTGAATGAAATAATAACACTTCAATTGTGGATGTAAGTCCAAGAGACTGAATCACGTAAAGCTGTATTTTCTTCTCTTATTGCCGCTTCTTCTCCATTTCTTCAACATAACCAAACATACTTGAAGTACTATTGATTTTATTTTTAAGGAACATGGCCACTCAGTTTCATGATGTATCTCAGTCGTAGTCCTAATGACCCATGTCATTTGGAAAACCTATAAGCGTGCTTAATTAGTAGAAGCCACATCTTTCCAAGCAATAGTTTCCTTGGGGAGCATGGAAGTCACCGGTTCCCTTTCTTTACACTATTTGGAAGCTGTAGGAAGCAACGATTTTGAAAACAATGTAGCATTTCCCATTATCAAACACGAAAAATGCTATAGTTCTAGGAAACGTAGTTTCGAAAGCCACGGCTTTCCTCGGTTTCATTTGCCAAGGTGCACATAATCTAATTACTAGTGTAGGAAAAATCGAATCGAAAACCGGACATGGGTCTGGAAGTGGTTCAATTGGCCTAGCCAGTTCAACTGTTCTAACTAGGCAAGTCTCGGGCGGTCAAAAACTTGTTAACTATTTAAAAACAAAATACAAAAAATCTAATAAAATATGAAAAATTTATTTAAAAACAATTAAATAAAGCACATCCAAATGAAGTTGAAAATTAATTAAAAAGTAGATCTTAAAAAATTGATTTGTGCCCAGAGGTATTTTGAAATTTTTCAAAAAGATGGGAAATATGTGAAAGTAAATATTAATGGCTAAAAAAATTTCCAATCTTTGTCATAATGATGAAAAGATTAAAAAATGCATTACAAATAAAATCCCTTATTTTTGGGATTTTATATAACTTGTTTTGAATTTTTTTAAAATACTCTGCCGGTGACTAAAACTGGCCGAAACAGGAGCCGGCAGGTTTTGGTCTAACCGGGCAATTACCGCTCGATATTTCCTTCCATGGTAATTACCAGTGTGAATACTGTTGAATGATGATAGAAAAATCACCTTTTGGATGCTTTTGTTTTTGTACCATTTGTTTGGGGGTTTTTTTTGTCACTACAATTAGGTGGCTTGTATAAAAGCCAAAAAATGGGATTTTTGGGTTGCACTATTCTTCTTGGTTTGAACTCTTCTCTCTTCCTCTAAAAAAGAGGCTAGGGCTTCCTTGGGTTATGTTGAGAAAGGGAAGGAGGTGAAGAAGGATTTTTTGTCCTATTTTTTGGGTGAAATGGTATGAGCTTGTGTTGCGCATGTTTTTGAGTCATCTGAAGTGAAACGGGGTAAATTGTGGTTTTTGGATGATCACAAGAAGGTATTCTTGGTGATGTTTTTTCACCAATTTTTTCCTTTAGGTAACATTGTATCCCTTATAAATTTCTCTTTTGATAGTGGAATACTTGCCGGCTTGCCCATGAACGTAGCTTTATCGGATAAACCACGTTAAATGCATGTTATGGTTTGTCTTTCTAATTTTCTCTCATGACTATATTTTTCATTTCTAATTTATTTTTTAAATGATTACACACGATCATTGAGCTTACTATTGGATTATTTTATTATATTCGATATTAAGTGTGTGATATTCGATGATCGATTAAATTAGGGTTTCAAGTATTCGAATCTTCAACAAGTAGTATCAGAGCATTAGGTTTTGTGCAATATATTTGGGAAAATAGCGAGTTTTCAGTTTGAGGTGGAGAAATTTGATGGACAAAATGATTTTGAGATATGGAAAATTCAAGTTCATGATCTTTTGATCCAACAAGGAATATACAAAATATGACTCAAAAAGGAAAGGAAACTGGAGTCTATGAGTAATGAGGATTGAGAGGAAATTGACTTTAAGGCCATGGCTACAATTCGATTGTAGCTAGCAAATAAGGTTTTATTCAATATAGTGGGAGAGAAGACGACAAAGAACTTGTGGGAGAACTTGGAAAGTGTTTATCAAAACAAAATTCTTACAAACCGTATTTTGTTAAAGAGGAAATTGTTTAGTTTAAAGATGAAAGGGGGGACAAAAGTTTTCGATCATTTGAACACTTTCAATAACATTATTTGTGACCTTGATAGTGTTGGTGAAAAAATAAAAGATGAGGACAAGGCGGTAATGTTGTAATGTACTTTACCGGAATCTTATGATAATTTAGTGACAACATTAAGTTGCACTAAAGAATATTCACTTGACTTAAGTACGATAACTAGTACTTTGCCTGCCCATGAACTCTGAAAAAAGGCAATTATTGGAGAATCGAAATCAGAAGTGCACTTTTTTAAGGGTCGTTCAAGTGAGAGAGGTAATTCCTCTCAAAATTCTTCAAGATCTACATCGAAAGGTCGATTTGAGTCTAAAGACCGAGAAAACAAGTTTGTTTGTTGAGGATGTGGTGAAGTCGAACATATGAAGAAAAATGGTACAAAAAGATATGACAAAAGTTTTAAAGAGCAAGGGGAACCAATGAGTCCAAAAATTAAGTGAATCAAGTGGAGGAATCTACATCCAATTTTTATTGAAGAAGAAGCTTATGTCGTGGGTTGCAATCCTGAATTCCATCAAAATTGGATTTTGGATAGTGGTGCTATATATCATATGTATCCACACAAGTCATGGTTTAGTTCATATGAATCACGTGATCAGGTTTTCGTGTTGATGATAAACAATTCAAGTAGTAGAATGGTTGGGATTGGCCCAGTAAAATTAAGGATGTATGATGAAAATATCTGCACACTTGAGCATGTTTGACATGTGCGGGACTTGACGATAAATTTGATTTCTCTTTCTTTATTGGATTTTCATGGCTACAAATTCACCGAACAAGGGGGAGTTCTCAAAGTCTCTAAGGGTGCTCTTGTTGTGATCAAGGGTGTTAGAGTTGGGAACTTGTATAAGTTATTGGGAAGTTCCATTGTTGATGATGCAGCAAATTTGGTAGTGGAGAGTAATGGTCATCCACTACGCTTTTAACATCGGAGATTGGGTCACGTGAGTGAAAAGGGTATGGAGATTTTAATGAAGAGAAAGTTAATTCCCACCATAAAATTTGGGGAATCCAAATTTTTTGAGCATTGTCTATCGGAAACAATATATACAAAATTTTAAAGCTGGAAGCCATACAAGCAAGTGAATACTTGATTATATTCACTCAGATTTATGGGGGCCGTCAACCACAATGTCATATGGTGGTGCACTATATTTTATTTCTTTTATAGATGACTCATCAAGGAAGGTATGTGTGTTCACCATTAAATTAAAGAGTCATGTATTTTTGGCCTTTAAGCATTTTAAGGTCGAAGTTGAGAAGAGTACAGGGCGTCGCATCAAGACACTTCGCACCAATAATGGAAATGAATACAATTCCGATGAGTTTACAAAATTTTGTAAAGATGAAAGAATTAAGAGGCATTTCACCACAGTTTACACTCCTCAACAAAATAGTGTTGTAGAAAAGATGAATCACACTTTGATGGAACAAACAAGTTTTAAGTAATACTGGATTGAAGCAAGAGCTATATGCCGAAGTTGTGATGCTGACTTGTTATCTCATCAATCAATCACCTTCGACGCCTTTGGGGGAGAAAACACTCAAAGAGGTATGGTCCAAATTCCTTGTGATTATTCCAATTTGAAGATTTTTTGTTGTGATGTTTATGTTTTAATTCCTAGTTGCCAAATAAATAAGCTTGAACTAAAATCAAAAAAATGTTGTTTTGTTGCGTATAGCAAATGTGTGAAAGGATATCAATTATGGGATCCAAGTGCTCGAAAGATAAATTACAAGCCGAGATGTGCATTTTGACGAGTCATCCGTGTTGACAAGAGGTGTTGGAAATGAGATTAAAGTAAAGAAAGAATCTCATAATGACACCTAAGAAATTGATTTTCATCCTTATGTCTAATCATCTAGTAAGGGCCATATACCGAAAGAAGCACCCACAAGTATCAATGAAGAAGTCATTGATAAAGAAGAGCAAGTTGGTGAACCAAGTGATTCCCATAAAGAAGTTGCACCATTTATGACAAGAAGATCTACAAGGGTAATTCGTCTAACCAAGCGGTTTAGGGACTATGTGAATCCCGAAGTATTATATGCTTTGGTTGTTATGAATGAAGAACCGAGCACTTACCAAGAAGCTATGGAAGGGGATGGTTCCATATCTTGAAAGAACGCTCTTCGGAAGAACAAGACTTGGGATTTGGTAAAATCGTCAAAGGGTAGAAAAGCGGTTGGTTGCAAGTGGGTGTTCAAAATTAAAAAAGGGATTGATGAAAATTTGGAAAGATATAGGGCAAGACTAGTTGCAAAGGGGTTTGCACAAAAAGAAGGTATCAACTATCTTGAAATATTTGCGCCGGTTGTCAAGTTAGACTTCAAAAGGTTGGTGCTTAGACTTGTTGCATTGCATAATTTGGAACTTAAACAAATGGATGTAAAAACGACATTTTTACATAGTGAACTTGAAGAAGAAATGTACATGCAACAACCGGAAGGGTTTCTTAAAAAATAAAAATAAAGGTTAGTGTGCAAGTCGAAGAAATCTATATATTGACTCAAACAAGCATCAAGACAATGATACAAGCCTTTTGACATATTCATGATTGGTCTTAGATACTATAAGAGTGATTATGACCATTGTGTTTATATGAAATTTTTTTATGATGGTTTTTATTTAATCTTAGTCTTATATGTTGATGGTATGATGTTGGCATGCAAGGACAATGCCAGGATTGATGAGCTCAAGGCATCTTTGAGCAAGAGTTTTGAAATGAAAGACCTCAGGCCGACAAAACAAATACTTGGAATCGAAATCTAAAAAGATTGATGAAGTGAGACTTTGAAACTTTCACAAAAGAGCTTTGTAGAGAAGATGCTTGATAAATTTAATATGAGCAAGGCAAAGCCAATGAAAACTCTATTAGCTCCTCATTTCAAGTTGTCTTCCAAGCAAAGTCTGAAGGCCATGGATGAAAAAGATAATATGGCTAAGGTGTCGTATGCAAGTGTTGTAGGAAGCCTAATGTTTGTTATGGTGTGTACTAGACCTGACATAGCATATTCGGTTGATGTCTTGAGTCGCTTTATGGCAAACTCCAAAAAAACTCATTGGGAATGTGCAAAATGGGTGCTTTATTATTTGAGAGGCATGAGTGATTATATTATGTCATTTAACAAGGCTCAAGGCACATTCAAGGATATGTTGATGCAAATTATGCTGGTGACCGGTTATATTTTCAAGTTTGCAAATGGAGAGGTAAGTTAGATGTCTAAGCTTCAATCAACCGTAGCATTTTCTACTACCAAGGCAGGATACCTGGAGGTAATCGAAGCAAGCAAAGAAGCGATTTGGCTTCAAGGCCTTATGAGAGAATTGAGTATCAATTCCAAGTCCTCCATGAAAATACTTTGTGATAATATGAGTGCCATTAATTTGGCTAAGAATCTCGTTTATCACAAGAAGACGAAGCACATATTAGTCTGATACCATTATGTTCGACAAGTTGTTAAATATGGTTTGGTTTGATTGGTGAAAGTTGGAACCAAGTGGCGGATATGCTCACAAAGATGGTTCCCGTAGAGAAGTTAGAATGGAGCCTAACTTCTCTAGGCTTCATGAAGAAGTGAAAAGGGGATTATCAGCAAGACAATTATATGATTTACTATCAAGATAGAGATTGTTGAATGGTGATAGAAAAATCACATTTTGGATGTTTTTGTCTCTTACCATTTGTTTGGGGGCTCTTCTCTTTAGAAAAGGGGCTAGGTCTTCCTTGGGTTATGTTGAGAAGGGAACGAGGTGAAGAAGGATCTTCTTATCCTACATTTGGAAGAAATGGTATGAGCTTGTGTTGCTTATGTGCTTGGGTCATTCCAAGTGAAGTGAGATAAATCTTGGTTTTTTGATGATTACAAGAAGGTATTTTGGTGATGTTTTTTCACCAATTTTCTTTTTTAGGTAATATTATATCATCTTGTAAATTTCTCTTTTGATAGTAGAATACTTGCTGGCTTGCCCATGGATATAGCCCTACGGGGTGAACCATATTAAATTCGTGTTGTGGTTTGTCTCTCTAAATTTTTCTCATGAATATATTTTCCATATCTAATTTATTTTATTAAATTATTTCACACTATCATTAAGCTTACTATTAAATTATTGATTTTACATATTCGGTATTGAATCTGTGATATTCCGTGATCGATTAAATTGGGGTTTCGGGTATTCGAGTCTCCAACAAATACTGATTAGGCTCTTCATAAATGACTATGCAAGACCCGAAGCAACACCCATTAATACTCCTCAAATACCATTTGGTTTCCCATCACTTCAAAGTACCATAAAACGATGTGGAGCTACATGAGGTTCATCCCCATCTATCTAATCTCTCTTTCTCTCCAGAAACAAGAAAAATAAGAGATAATAAGAGATGGGGGCTTCTCCATTGAGGAAATGAGGGTTGACAAACCCAATTTCCTGGATCCAATCAAATAAAAACCCAATTTGGAGATACAATGAATTTGGATAAAAAAGTGCAAGACACTGAAATTAAGCAGCATTTTGCATTGGTTCTAAGAATGAGTTTCGAGATACAATTCCATGCTCTAGATATTGCATCTCATATGAACAGAGTATTGAGGTGCTCTTACCCATGTTCATGCTTTCATAAGCAATAGAGTTGAGAAACTGTTTTTTCCAAAATAACGAGCAACTGTCACTCACCATCGCAAGATAAATAAAGCAATAGATGTTGGGCTAAAGTTCCATATTTCATTTTCATGCTAATTACATAATATTTTTCCTTTTTAGGTCAAAATAATAAAATTGAGAGAAATATACACATATATCCCATAAATTATTACTACTTAAAAATTCTCTTTTTGAAGTTTAATAATATTACGTTCATACCTTTTTTTTTTTTTTGTCGGAAAAAGTTTATATAAGGTGTCAAGTAAGGTGCTTCTTAGAAACCCATGGGAAAAGGTTGTTACGTCACTGCAATCTCGACCTCGTTATGTATGGCTATAAAAGAAAAATAGATTTCAAACATTAAAAATAGTGCATCTTGTAATACATTATCTACCGTCCATTGTACAAATTTTAGAGTTTCAATAGATTTGCTATATCTACATTATTTTTGGAGTTTTCAATTTCATAATAAGGGTGAAAATTAGATTTTTAGGTCATCACAAGAGTTTCGGCATCGAAAATACAACTTTTGATGAGATTTTGAGGTGCACCTTACCGTGATTGTTTAGGGTTGACACTTTATACAAACCTCACCCATTTTTGTTTTGCTATCTTTTCTAAATTACTTTTATTTTGAGCAAAGGTCTGAAGTTTCAACACAACCTTCAAGATCCCAAATTGCTCCAGTTTTGGACCTTGAAGGCTGAAGTTGTTTTTTTTTTGGACACAAGATATTAAAAAAAAGAAAAAACATAAGAAGAAGAAGAGCTTTGGTAAAACATTTGAAGTTTTAAACTTTAGACATTCAATGTTTGAAATAGGCTTGTGTTGAAAAAAAAAAAAACTTCGGTGTAAACTTAAGACCTTCAAAGTCCAAAATATTGCAATTTGGGAAAACTAAAAAACCCAGAAAAACGTATTTGAACATAATACCAAACTTTAAAGGGAGATTTTTTAAATATCAATATATTAAGGGGGTTGTATGCTTAAATTTCTCTAGATTTGAAAGGTGACAACATTTTTGTTAAAGCGCATTGCAAGAGCATGGCATTTTTTTTGTTTTTTTATAGGAAAAAGGCGCAAGCTTGATTGGTAGCACTTGACAATTTGGAACGCTACATCCTAGATTCAATTCCTATCATCAAGGGTAAGGGCCCTCTCCCCGTGAAACTAAAAAGAAAAGAAAAAACTTTAATGATCTAAAAAAGGAGGCGAGTACGGTGTTTTGTTTTTAGCCACCCTTTTTGTAACCTAATAAAATAGAAATAATGGCCATATTTCTAAATAATCGGCAAGAATTGTTAGGCACCCTTTTTGTAACCTAATAAAATAGAAATAATGGCCATATTTCTAAATAATTGGCAATAAATGTTATTATATGAACTAATGTTATTCTTTTTTGAATCTTGTGTAAAAACCCTATTGTTTTCAAAATTGGATTGCTGGCCCTCTGGAAATCTAGTCCACTTCTGGGAATCATATTGATAATTGTCCCAAAATATTAAATAATAACTTTGATTTTGAAACAAAAAAAATTTGAAAAAATAAAATATAAAATGAGTAGGAGTTGGACGATCGGAGCGATTCGGGTCGCTTGGTTACTCACTCGGTTCTTGATGGAACCACGTGAGTCTATAGGAGTCCTATCAATTCCCAGTTCCAATCACAAATCAGGTATAGAGTATAGGCTCTCAATTCACGTCGGCTATTCCGGATCCAGGTTGACGATTTTTATACAAAACAAAAAGAAAAAAGTAAAAGAAAAGAAACAGTGTACATGTTGAATGTGATGTGACGTGGGGAATCATGCATACTCGTCCATTCTAGATGGAAAAATGTCCAAGTCGGCCCGGAAACTTGCATTGAGAGAACCATTCTAAATTCACATAATATAGACTGAAGTTGGGTGCAATCATAGCCTCAAAAGTCAAAAAATAATCATACTGAGAGATTGAATTTGTATCTTTTTCCCAAAAGCCATAACAGAGATTGCGATACTTTGATCTAAATTATATTCCTGCCATACCATCCATTATCCAAAACATAATAGGTAGAGAATGCGGTTACTTGATTTATTTTATGGAGACCAATTTCGTCCAAATTTTGGTCATTCATTAGCCACCCAAACCCATGGACAACCAGTTCTGCTACCATAGAATCTAATAAAGCAAAATATTTGGTGATCCTGCATGACCATTTCTTTGCTTCACTCCCAGAAGGGGGTGGCAAGGGGTTGGGTTTGGCTAGACCTAGACCCAGACCTGACAAAGTATTACGGACCTGAACCTGGATTTGAACTCGATCGGACCCGAAGTCAGATGACTCGGACTTGAAAATACAAATGTGGGACCTGGATCCAATAGAACCCAACCAAAAATTAAAATGCATATGTATTTAAATATATTTAACTATTTTTCTTAAATTAAGATCCAAAAATATATGTCGGACCAAGATCCGATCGGACCTGATTGGACCAGAACCTGAAATAGTGTTTGGGTCCAAGTTTTGGACCCATACTTGAACCTAGGTTGGTCTACCCCTAATCCCCGTTTGAGTCTAGGTCCATTGCCACGCCTAACTTCCGGGGATAAAATTCAATCTTCGATTACATTTGGCACACTAAATTTTGGAAACACGACATATTGTGATCAATATCAAAAAAATCAAACCTACTATGCAAGTGTAGGAAAAAACTAATATCATATCTTAGTGTCAAGGAAATCAATGAAGTCTTTTTTTCCCCTAAAAATTATAATCTATTGATGCTTAAGAGGAACCAAAATTTTATATTACAAAAATGGAAAGTATATAAATGTGACCATTTACTTTTAATAAAAGGAGGTCACTATCACTCTTGTCCGTTAGATTACAAATCAGGTGGCTGTGAGTATGCCATTGATTGGACTCAAAGTTTAAAAAATTTATTGAATTTTATAGCACGCCTAAACCATCAAATTTGACATCTAATAGCTAATAACAATTTTGACCTCTTTGTAGTAAATTGTCTCCTCGTATACAATCCCTTAAACAAATTTTTTTCTTCTCAAAAGTAGCTCTTTAACCTAAGAGAGTAAATATGCAGTATGCTTATGCAAGAACATGCTACACGAATTCATATAAAACCCTGAAATTTGCATTTCTTTATCCCACCTCAAAACGAGGACCTGAAAGCATAATGCAAGGTGAAACTCTACATTTTTTCCATTCGATGAGAGCAAATTTTACATTTTAATTGGCTGAAAAGGCATAAAAAATTGGTTTGTTAGAAAGAAAAATTGGTTTGTTAGGGATTTCTCCTTGTTTTGTTGGGTAAAAACACACCTCCAAACAACGAATGGGGCGTTCTTCTTTGCATAGTGAAGGGAGATATAGTGTGAAGACCTCTCCCTTTCTCTCATTGTCATTGGCTTCCCATTTTTAAGCAGAGGGGTTTGATGGGTTTTCTTTCCTTTGTGGGAAGATTGTTTTTCTCATGTCTTTTCATCTTCTCGGCATGGCGCATGTGAGTTCTCAATTTCTTGTCCCCCATGTTCCTCCATTTTGTGTTACGACTTGTGGATCCTGAATTTCAAATTCTTTTTACCAATTTTTGTATGTTTTATTTCTCTTCCTTATGTGAAGTGGCAATGGTGCTGCAATTTTAGTTTTCTCTGATTGTTTTCTCTCGATTTTAGATTGTGGTTCTTCATTTTTCTCCCCTATGGCATGTTTATCCATGCAAATGTCGTGTCTCCATGAATGCTGGTCTGTTATTGAATTAGGATACATGTCTTCATAGTTTAATAATTGGGTTTGGCCCTTCCTTTAAGACCATGAAATTTGTAAGCTTCATTACTGGATCGTGTTTACATTCCCTTCCTTACTTTGGGTTTCTACCTGTTTGTCTATTTTTTGGTTTTCTTCTTATGTGAAATGGCATAGGAGTGAGGATTTTCACTTGAGCCTGATGAAATTGGCTTGATTGTGGACCCAAAGGAGTGTTTGTTGGAAATCAAATTGGATTTTTTCATAGTGTTGGTCCTTGTTTCTTATTTTGACAATTGGATTTAGCCCTTTTTTTATGCTTTATTTTAAGAACCATGGGTTTTTTTTGTCTGTTTCCCTTTCCTTGGACTATGACTCTGTTTACATTTCCCTAATAATTTATTTTAAGCATAAATTATTGTTACTTACTGAATGTTGCGAAACCAAGAGGAGAATGAGATCACCTAGTTCATCTCTGAGTTGCTTAGTCTTGGGTCCTTGGTGAGTTCCCTTTCATCTAAGATCATATTTTGCGTTGCTTTCAGCTACCAAATGCTTTATGGTCTCTAATTAATGATTCTATCATTAAGATTTCATCATTTCTGTAGATGTTCTGTTTGTTTCTGATTGAAGATTACACCCCAAATTAATTGGTAAGAGAGGGATTGTGGGGGGCCGGGGGAGAGAGAACAATAGTTGGAACCCTGTCTATAAAGGCTTCTATATGTGAATTTAAATATATTTCAATGATGCGTATCGATATTGGTGATACTGTATTTGAAATTTTGAATATTTTGAGGAGGATATTCTTTGGGATGCATGGACGTGTAAGACCTTTGATTGCATTGATTATGCTTTCTAGTGTCATGTATTATTTTTGTTCGAGTTGTCTTGTCAAAATTCACAACAATAGAAGAAATTTAAATTCAATGCACTTCTAGAATTCTTTGAACACAATTAGGTTTCACCTTAAAAACAAAGGTATCATAATATTCTTGAGTTTTGATTGTTACTTGTTTCCTGTTTACTCAATTTGTTCTTGAGATACGTTGTGTTATCTCTTCGATATATGGGTATGATCATGCCATTTACTTATATTCTTTTTCTGGTAGTTCAGCGGTAGGAATTGAACTTGGGACATAGTGTTTCAATCATCAGCAACTAAACAGTCAAACCCAAGCCCAGTTCCGTGCCATTTACCTACATTATGCTTATTGTCTTGTGTGAACATATCCATCACTGTAGGCATCGTTTATTTTGGGTAGTTTAGTGGTAGGAAGTGATTCATTATAGACATCCAAAATCAAAACATATCCATCACTGTAGGCATCGTTTATTTTGGGTAGTTCAGTGGTAGGAAGTGATTCATTATAGACATCCAAAATCAAAACATATCCATCACTGTAGGCATCGTTTATTTTGGGTAGTTCAGTGGTAGGAAGTGATTCATTATAGATATCCAAAATCAAAATATTCTATGGGTCTGTTGCTTTTGCTTCTTTTCATTTGGAAATCCTGTACTTGAGCTTTAGTTTGTCCAACTTTAGTTTTCTATGTTCGGTTCATATATCAAAGTATTCTTGCGATAGATCATATCCTGAGAAACATTAGATGATAATGCTTTGAATGTTTTTAATAAAGATATTTATATATAATATGGAGGTATTAAATTATTAATTATTTCGGTGTAATATCTGTTTGGTACCTCATTATGTAGAAAAGTGAGTTCCACAAACTACATTTTCTTTATCAACCCTTGTTAGATTATACTTGAGCTTTAGTTTGTCGAACTTTGGTTTTTCTATGTTTGGTTCATATATCAATGTATTCTTCCGATAGATCATATCTTGAGAAACATTAGATGATAATGCTTTGAATGTTTTTAATAAAGATATTTATATATAACATGGAGGTATTAAATTATTAATTACTTCGGTGGAATATCTGTTTGGTACCTCATTACTAGAAAAGTGAGTCCAACAAACTACATTTTCTTTATCAACCCTGGTTAGATTATTTTTATCATGTTTGTATCCCGTGAGCTGTTGGAAATGTCATAGTTTCTATGTATCTACTCAAACCATCGTAGTATAGATTTTGGAAGTACTACACTTGTATTTGGACCTTGAGAGTTACATTATGATTTCATGAAATAATAGATGTACTTTAATGACAAAACTTTGGATAATGTGGAAAATATGTGATTCTTTAATGAAGATAACTCTTCCAAATAATTAGGGGTTTAGTACCAACAATTTAGACAAAGGTGCCTACAGCCTAGTCAGCTTCTTGTAGCTGGTGGGATATCTTGTGCCTTTAACATACCTAGCATTATCTATTGGAGTGGAAACCTTAAAACCTGAAAGATTTTGATTGATGGGTTTGTTGTCTTCCTTTCTTTCAGCTTGTGTTGAGCCTTCTCTTCATGCTCTTTTATGACCATGTAATTGTTAATTGTTTCTATTAAGCATATTATTAAGGTGTTTTGGGAGATAAAAGCTTCACAGATTTTGAGGAACTTCACTTTTGATGTGTTATGTACATTGCATAACCTTATAGGTTTACATGAAGTAGTGTTTAAAACATGGACTCTGGCTCAGACTCCCTAGGGTCCGGAGACCGAGTCACCTGGTTTGACTCAGGTGAGTCCCAATTTTGGACTGGTGATTTTCAAACAAAGAAAATAGGGTTCTATAAAAGAATTGGCGCCGGTCCCAAGGTTTGCCTCCTCACCCCCTAGGGTCCTTACCCTAGCTGACTTGGGCGAGTCTGAGCCGAGTCCCCAATTTCTTTAACACTGACATGAACAAATTGGCATCTCCTACAGTATCAACTTTGAAGTGCACTGGGCCATTTTTATTCCAGTGACATTCAACCCCCCCCAAAAAAAAACAAAAGTCAAACCAAGTCAATCACTTGGCTTAAATGGCTTATGCTACTCAAACTACAGAAACTTATTTTGTAAAGAATTTGATTAGTCATTTGATTTTACCTTATGTTCTTTAAGTTTCCAGAAAAAGCATGGTCCATTGGAGAGTCAGTCCCTCTCTCTTAGTCTCTGTCCACCTCTCTCTTAGTCTCTGTCCACTTCTCAACATTTCAATAGATCTAAGTTATCTGTTGAAAATTGGAAAGGGAATGCCTTTGTAAGGAAGCATTTTGAACATTGTGAATTGTGCTTTACAAAACATTCTGCCTCATAACTTGTGGGCTTCTTCCTAGGCTGTCTAGACGACAATTGATTTGTGAGTTTCATATTGGTTTGCAGCAATCAAGTTTTAAAAAAAATCATACTATGCCTTATATAACGGCTTTGTCCATTACTGTTGTGAGAGTCTATTATTTCACTATTAGAGCCATATAGAGGAACTCTGTTGTTATGACAGCCAATGGCAGTTAACAAAAAATGCTTTTGAGAACCTTTGCATGAATGCTGCCATGCAAGAAATAAAATTCTGGTCACGAAGGGTAGGTTTTGTTTCTGTTACAAAACATACTGGTCCATTGTAACAGAAAATACAGGAAAAAGGGAAATTTGTAGAAAAGGAAATAAAGAATAGTGATGGAAATAACTGAGTTCACTGTTTTTTAAATATTTTGGTATGAAATGAAAATGCCATTATATGCAAAGAAACATAAATTATTACCACAGTCGTTTGTACTGTTATGTAATATCCAATCATCATCATTGTCAGAGCCTTTTCTCAACTAATCTGGGTCGGTTATACGAATCTTGATCCACCATTCTGCTCTATTAAGGATCATACCATCAGTGAGGCCATAAGTCCCTATATCTTTTCTCATTGTGTAACCATATCCCTTTGGGCCTACCCCTTATCCTTTTTGAGCCTTCCATTTGAATTAACTAGCATATTCTAATAGGTGTTGTACTGGGTATACGCAGCACATGGCCAACCCACCAATTTCTACTTTCTCTCATCTTATTGCTTATTAGTGTCACTCCTAAATTCTCTTGAATGTATCATTCCGAATTCTATCCCTTCTTGTCTTGCCATTCATCCATCTCAACATCCTCATCTCAGCTACACTCATTCTATGGGTATGTTGTTTTTTGACTGCCCAACATTCTGTCCCAAAAAGCAAAGCTGGTCTCACTGTTGTCCTATAGAACTTACCCTTCAACTACATTGGTATGCGGCGATCGCATAAAGCTTCAGTTGCACATCTCCACTTCGCCACCCAGCTCTAATTCTATGTGCGACAACTTCCTCAATCTCTCAATTTTCCTGGATTATTGACCCAAGATAGTGAAAGTGCATTTTTTGGTATTTCTTGGTCGTCAATCTTAACTACTTTCTCATCTCTACTCCTATTATGTAATATCTAATATTCAAAATAAAAGTTTGTTATTTTCTTAAAATGGGTATTATATTCCATCCCCTCGACCATTAACACACAGGGTTCTACCTTGATGACATTCATTATTTTCACATAACCTAATTTTTTGAACTATGATTCCCTCCATTTTTTGCCCTAGGTATCTTGTTTCCAATTCACACTCACACTATAGCTGTCATCTGAAAACATTCTCATCTTATTCAATTCCAGAAATATTGTTTGTTACCTGATTTCTAAAAATGTTCTATGTGCATATTCAGGTTGGATGAACTTGTTGTTGATGATGGGGTCTTTGCAGATGCCTTTGAATCCAAGTTTCTTCTTTTCAGAAGTCATGTTTCAGCTAAGCTTGGGGTAAACATGCCTGAAATTGAGGTCCAAACTCTCTCGCTCTCTCTCTCTCTCTCGTTCACACATTCTTCTCTCTCCTTGTTCCATTTGTCGCTCCTTCAGGCTCTCTTAAGAGAGTTCTAAATGCGGTCCTCTGTTCTCACTTACCTTTTTTATTTCGGAGATCATCTGCAGATGAGGCATATAATTGCTGCAGACATTGCCCTGAAGGGAATAGGAAGCATATTCTTCATACTTGGAAGCTCTCTTGGAGCCTATCTTTTGGTTGTGACTCTTCACTCTCCTTACTTTATTATTGATATTAAAATCCCTGGTTAGAGTCTTTATATGCTGCGTATAAGACACTGATTTCGGTTGGTGCTCCATATTGATAGTTCTACACTTGTTCTAAATGCCTATGTTGGTTTACTTATGCAGCTTCTAGACCTGGCATTTTCAGCTCCTATTCTCTGTGACTTTTACAGCTATGACATGGAGAAGCCTGAGTATGTTTTATTGTTCCACCAGTTTCTTCAGGTAAACATCTTGTTTCCTTGAAATGCTTCTTTCTTAAATTAAGTAAGGAACTTCCCTGAGCTTTTCTGGATTAATGCTAAAACAATCCATTTTTTCCAATTGTATTCTACTTTGGCTGGGTCCCTTTAAAATTTTTTGAGGATGCATGGACTAATTATTAAAAACTGATGAAGAGTTACTAATTGAGAATTTGATATAAGTTTATGGTTATCTTTGAGAGAGAGGCCTTGCTTTTAAGGAGGGTATACGTGATGTAGTCTTAAGTATAATTCTGGACAATACATTTTAATCTATCTGGACCTCTTCTGCTCTTAAACGTTGGGAAGATCAAAAGTAATCGATCTGAACCTCTTCCTTGTATTCAAACATCAGTGACAAGGTTGCAGGGTTGTCCCTTTTTTTCCTCCTCCTGATTTGTTTCCCCAACGAATCTGCATTGTCAATGAGCTTGACAATTTTGTTGTTGACTGGCTCAATAAGATGCTTGTATACATAGACATGCATGTGTATTTGCGTTTACATGTGTGATATGAGTGAGAGAGAGAGAGAGAGAGAGAGGGAGAGTGAGAGTGAGGAAGGGAGATTTATTTGATTACTGACATTCTACTATTGGTGTTCTAGAGTTTGGCACTGTTTGGAGCATTGCTTTTCTTCATTGGCATGAAGAACTCGTTTCCAAAGAAAGTTTCCAAGAAGAAGTCACCCAAGGCAAAGACTACCTAGATGGATATACTTACTTTTATGAACATTTGGTTTACATGAAGCACTTAGATCACCATTCCATAGTCGAATCAACTAGGTCTTATACGCCTAAGCCTCTATATATATCTCCTACCTGAATTTGCGGGTAGATTTTGTAATGGTAGCTCTCACGTACTTGCTTCTTGGACCGGTTGATGCAGAATTTCTTTGTTTCTTTCCTCTTTTAAATTTGTTGTTTTAAGAAAATTTTGTTGGAGAACAATTATTAGCCATATTTGTTTCGGCAGTATTGCTATCTGTTTATTGGCTGGATTAGCCCAAGTCTACAAGAATATGTATTTTGTTTTCGCTGAAGTGTGCAATTTCGCCTTAATTTTGTATTTTATTTGCTTTTTCCATTGCATGAAGAAATGTTTGTATTTGATTTTTTTGTTTCCATTGCATAAAGAAATGCACGGCAAGATATTTATGCATCTGTTTCTCTTCAAATTTGTAGCATTTTTCCAATATGCGTTTATGCTTTCTTTTCGTCCCAAAGTGGGGGAAATTATTGGATTTTTACAATATGCCTTCTTTTAGTACCAAAATGGGGGAAATTATTGGAATTTCAATTGATTTTTATACCGTGCATTGGCCCTACCAATTTTAAAAATAGTTAGTGGTTTTCAAATGTGTCGTCAATGGGAATGAAATCATTAGGAATGGTACCTCTAGACTGGTAGCCGAGGCTCAGGTGGTGGTGCTACCACCATGACCTCAAACGAAAAGAAATCCATCTCTAATTTAGTATCCATTCTTAGAAATTTATCAAATCAAATCTAATAGTTGAAGTATTTAAAATCTCAAAAATATTTCTTTATCTAATTTCAAATAATCCTTATAGAATTCAAAGTAACCAACCAAATAACACGTTATCCTGGGTTGTAAATTCTATCAAATCAAGCTTTGAAATGTTAAATTAACGTTTAGGATGGTTTGATAAATTCCCCCTTTCTTGGAAAGGGTATTCTGATAATTTTCGTTACAAGATAAGATTCTTCTGCGTCTGTTTCCTTCGGACTGTTACTTAGGAACCCTCTCTCTCTCTCTCTCTAGAGCAAGGAAGGATCCTCTGCTCTTCTACCGTACCTAATTCGTCTTTCATCTCTCTCTCTAGAATTATGGTATCCCTTACCTCCCTTCCCAAACATCTCTTCTCCTTCCCCCCTTCAACACTGCAGAGAAAATACCAGTTTCTCTCTCTACCCCATCGCCCACCCCTCTTCCTCTCTCTCTCTAACCCCAGACCCCCACCCCCCTCCTTCTCCCCCAATCCCTCCGAAGTTTACCAACCCTTCCGCCCTCCCCCCTCTCCCCTCCCCTCCCACTACAAAACCCTCGACCTCGAATCCCAGCTCTCAATCCTCCGCGACCGCCTCGGCCGCTGGTTCGAGTATGCCCCTCTCATTTCCTCTCTCTACCGCCAAGGTTTCAGTCCCTCCTCCCTCGAAGAATCCACTGGCATCACTGGCGTCGAGCAAAATCAGTTACTTGTTTCATCTCAAGTTCGATCCTCAATCGAGAATGCCCTAGATCCCGAGACCCTTGTGTTTTTCGATTCCCCTTCATCAGCTCCTTTACTTTATGAGCTTCGCCTCCTCTCCAACACTCAACGTGTTGCTGCTGCCAAATATGCGATGGTTAATAATCTAGAAATCGATGGCGCAAGAGAGCTTGCAAGGGCGATAAAGGACTTTGAGAGGCGGCCAGCGTCTGTGCGTGCCGGGTTTACATCCTCCCCTGGGGACTGCCTGGCGTTCTCCCTCTTCCGGCAGAGCGCTGAGGTGCGCATTGACAGTGAGCGCTCAGCCCTCCTTGAACGCGCGCTGACACTCGCTGAGACCGAAGAGGCTCGCAAAAGAATTGACGAAACCATCACAAGCTCGCCTACAGAAGATGAGCAGAAGGAAACCACTATTAGGGTTCCGGTCGTTAGGATGAGGACGGGAGAGGTTGCAGAGGCAGAATCGATCGCTTTGATGCCCGTTTGTGAGGCTCTGGTTAAGGAAGTTGAAACTGCTCCGGCTTGGAGAGAGGAGAAGGGGGAGTTTGGGGTGGTGAGGGCAGACGTGGGGTGGAACCGGTGGGTGGCACTGCCGGGTTGGGAGCCAGTGGCAGCGGCAAGTGCAAGGGTGGTGGCGGTGGCATTTATTGATGCGCGAGCATTGCCGTGGAAGGTGAAGAGGTGGTACAAGGAGGAGCCTGTGCTGGTGATTGTGGACAGAGAGATGAGAGAGGTAGAGGGTGAAGATGGGCTTTATATGGTGGAGAGAGAGGAGGGAGGGGTGGTGGTTGAGAGGGGTTCAGTGGTGAGTGAGAGAGGGGGAAATGTGAGAATTTTGGGGAGTGTAGTGATGGTGGTGAGGCCTCCTAAGGAGAATGTAGAAAACCAATTGCAGGATGAAGATTGGGAGTAATTAAGGTACTGATTTATTTTTTCAGATTTTCATCCTATAACCATAAAAGTTTTAGAAAGAGAGAGTGAGAGAGGGAGAATGTTTTTTCAAATTTTCATCCTATAAGCATAGAAGTTTGAGAGGGAGAGAGAGAGAATGTTGGGGATTCTTTTGGCAAAAATCTAGAGAGAGAGTGTGATGGGGAGTTCTTAATTTCTAAGTTTATAATGACCTTTGGGATAATTATTAGTGAAAATAAAAATATTTGCAGGGGGAAGAAGATTATGAGATTTGGATTTTGGTGAGTCTTTCTTATGGGATTTTTGGTGATTTTTTAACGCAAATGCTATTGAGGGAATGCTTAGAAATAGAGAGATTGGATTTTGAATTTCATTACAATTTCTGCTTGAAGAGCAATTGCTGCTAGAGTTTGTCTTCCTTCTTCCATGAACGACCTTTGTTTTGTGTGTGATAATTGATGGGAATATGTAGTATGTGTCCGGAGCATAAGGAATAGGCATTGGGTTTAAGTGGTTAATGGTGCTTGAACATAAGGAATAGGCATTGGGCTTAAGCAAAGCTGCACATCTCAGGTCTGATTCCTACCATTAAACTATTCAAAAAGGAAACAAAAACAAAAAAAAGTCCGTCTTAGGTTTGATTCCTACCTTTCAAAACGAACAAAAAAAAAATAATCCGGAGTTTTGTGGGCCTCATAGACATTCACTTCATCCCAAATTTAGATATTTCAAGTGAAAAAGATTAAGAAAAGAATTTCAAAGGAAAAGGTTAGAAACCCACCCTTTTTTCTTTTTTTTTTTGAAAAGAGAGAATGCAAGGGATTTTATGAGAAAATATAGTAGATTGCTTCATCATCACCAAATTGCGCTTGTTGAGTCCAAAAAATATATTTTTTAGCTTTTATTTGGAATTATTTTCATGGGCTTTTTCACTGGGTAATCTGTCCGATTAATGGTAGGACTAGTCTTATAGGATGAGAGGTTTTTATAAGGTGCTTACCTTGTACTAGTAAGGTGCACCTCTAAATCTTGTTGGAAAATAGTGTTATGGAGTCGAAAGAATAGCTTGAAAATCCATA
Organism: Amborella trichopoda; assembly: GCF_000471905.2. The sequence goes on along the minus strand of NW_006494916.1, from coordinate 2,538,744 downwards.
TTTAACTCTAATTATGTAATTTGAAATTTCAAAATCAGTGCATGTTAAGCATATTTATAAACATTTGAGAATTTTGAAGATGGACGGTCTAAATAATTAGTTACAAGATACACTATTTTTAAGATTGTTTTTTTTTTTCTTTATATTCATAAAACTCGAGTCAAGATGATTAATTGAGAGGTTTTCCAACTTTAGAACACTCTTTTATGAGGTGCACCTTATTTCTATAGTATAAAGTTGTAACTTTATATGAACTTTTCTTTACAGAGATTTATTTCATTCCAAATTTGGCATATTTCTAATGGAGAAGATCACAAAAATAATTCAAAAGAAAAGGTTAAAAACTGACACTTTTTTTTTATTATTATTTTGAGAAAGAGAGAATGTAAAGGATTTTGTTAGAAAATTTAGTAGATTGCCTCATCATTACCAGGACTGCGCTTGTTGAGTTCAAGAAATCTATATTTAGGGTTTATTTGGAAATGTTTTCATGGGTTTTTACATTGGGTAATCTGTCCCAAGTCATGATTAGATTCATACCGGGACTAATCCTATAGGATGAGGTTTGTATATACAAGTAAGGTGTACCTCTAAATATTTTTGGAAAATATTCTAGTGCCAAGAGCCTTAATTCTGTTTTATCCTAATTATGAAATTTTAAAATTTAAAAAATAGTATAGATTGAGTCGATCCATAAACACTTGAAAATAGATGTTCTAGATAATTTGTTATGCACTATTTGTAGGATTTGAAAATTTTTTTTTTTTTTTCTTTATATCCATAAATCTCAAGATCAAAACGATCAAGTAGGAAGTTTTCCAACTTAATAACACTATTTTTTACTAGATTTTTGAGGTGCACTTTATTTCTATATTATAAGTTGCAACCTTATTATATGTAAACTTTTCCCAGTCCTACATGATTGTACGCAGTATGTTAACTGAGATTACATCTTTATCCTTTCCTTGAGGAAAGAATCTCCATGCATGGGAGAAATACTTAATGAAGTTTGCGTGGTATTAATGACCAATAAAGGGTATAACAACTTCATAAATATTGGTAAATTCTCCGGGGATGTTAAGTGCATTGAAAGCCTTATGATTGAATAACAAAAATGAGATTGTAAACTAAATTTGTGGTTAGAATGAAGTTGATTGTTTATGTTGTGTTTTTGGGTGGAATTTCTAAAATAAATAAATGTTTGTATTTTGGGGTGTTGGACAGTCGAATGAGCTGAAAATTGATATCAGAGAAAAAACTAATAAATTATTCAAACAATATTAGAGTGCATTTCCCTTGATTTGGAATGAGACGAACTCTTAATCCCAGCAGTTACAACCCAAAATGTTCTACAATCAAAGGACAAATTTATGCATTTGCGACCTTTGTTTGAGAGTATGTAATCCAGGACCCTCCTCTGTAGTCCCTTGCTGTTAGACACCTTAGTCTCATGCGTGCAGGCTAATTGGGTCTATGTGGAACCCATTACCGTCAAAACAACTAACAAAAGGCTCCTTCCTATACAGGCTTGTGCTACTTTGGTTGGATTTGGTCTCTCGTAATGGGTCCGTTCTTAATACCGATAAACTTACACGAAGGTGATGATATACATTCAACCTTGACATGGCAAGAGGCGAGGCTGATGCAGTGTACCGTACGGTAGTGCGTGCACATGTGGCCAGCAGCTAAAGATCCTTAGTGTAAGGCCTTGAGCAAGTGTTGTAAACATATAGGCTAAGTTGGTGGGATCCTGTGGACCACAGAGACCAACAAGTTGAGCCTTTGCTCATCAGACCATGGGTTGTCGGACCTAATGGGATATGGGCATGGACCTTGTGTGAGAGGCAGCTACCATACACTTGGCGGGGTAGGTGTCTTGACCCTGATGGTGTGGAAATTTCAATTCCAAATACGTAACCGCCTTGAGCGTGGTTTCTGTAACGACCATAGGCCATGTAAGAGTGGGTGTGTGCACAATAAGTAGCGATAGGGCTGGCAACGAACCGAGCCAGCTTGGCCAGGCCCCAATTTGAGTCCCTATGTGGCCAGCCCGGCCGGGCTTGTTGTAGATTGGGTCAAAGGAGACTTGGCCTGGTTTGGGTCAGGCCTAAGAAAATACAAAGAAAAACAAAAAACAAAAAGGAAAATATTGGGCCAGGCCAGGGGAGCATGGCCTTGGACAGGCCACATTTTGTGTCGGAGGTCCTAGTATTTTAGGGCTGGACTGTCAGACCCATTGCCAACTCTAAGTATGAATAATGAGTTATGTAATACCTATGCATGTTTTAATTGACATGTGTGGCTGTTATGACTTATGGATTGGATTGACTAGACTTAAAAGATTGCTTTAATGAGAAACATGAGAAATCAATGAAGGTGGAGGAATGGATTGGTGCAGCTGCCACACCAGATGGTGGCCTAAGAGCATTTGTCTATAACTTGTGTACCTTGTGTGATTGTTTGATCAAGTGTTCAATAGAATGAGCTAGGCCGACTAGTCGGTCGTGGCCTTGATTTGTCGGATTGACTCCGATTTAATTGGCTGATTAGTGATGAGTTTATATTGAAAAATGAAATGGGGGTAAAAACTCTCAAAAGAACTATAAAAAATTGTAAAAAGTGTTCAAAATTTACATGTATTATTTTTTTATATTGTTACATAAAACAAGCAAAAAAAATAAAAAATATGATAGGCACAATTGGGTTTCAGAAAAGATTTTTAGGCACTTGAAGCAATACTTTTTAGTGAACTAGTAATTGAAAGAGATTACATATTGCACAGTAGTATAAAACATTGCTCAAAAGTAGTAAGATCGACCATGGGTTTCGAGATTTTTTTGAGTTTCGCTATCAGGGTTGACTGAGGAAAAATCGCCGTGAAGCCTGGTGGAGTCTATAGGACAGCAACAATACCGTCTTGCCAAATAAGAATACTACATTGTGAAGTTCTTAGGCCATAGTCACCTAGACTTTGACATTGTTCATGATTCTCACCCCCTTGGCTTGTGATTTGCCCCTCATCGTCGTTGTAATCATCCTGACTAATGAGCCTATGACACCTGCGACCTGTGCGTCTTTGTCTAGAGGTGTAGTTGCTATGCCTGGCTCTCTCGACTTCTTCATGAACTAACCTAAGTCCCTCTTTTTCCAAAATTGAGGTCCTAGTACCTTGCGACACCTCACACTCTATGACTGTTGGCTCAAGCCAATCATCTTGCATTTCCCTATCATCATTGTCGTCGTCCTCATCGATGCTCTCATTGAAGTCATCATCGTCTTCCTCCATGACTTCCGCGGCTTCCACCATGTTCCCTCGTTGGTTGCCGGAATGTAATCGTTATCATTCATGTCCGCAATTGATTCTTCTAAGGACTCTTGATTTAGTATTGGTAACTTCGGTGATACCCACTCATCAGCAAGGTCTGTATAAACCTATACTCCAAGTTGATCAGGGAATAGTCTGAGGGAGATCTCTCTATCTGGTGCAACCTCAGTTTGAGGTTATAGTGGACATAGACAATGTTGTGTAGTCTTTGAGTATTCAACTTGTTCCACTTGGGAGCACATATCCACTGAAATGTGCTCCAATTTCTCTCACAACCTAAGGCAGAACATGTTTTACTCAAAATTCGAATGGCAAGCTTTTGAAGTTACGGCGTTCGAATACTATGCATAAGCCACCAATTATCTGATACAAAAAAATGGAAAAATATTTAATAGCAAACAAGTTATAATACTTTATAAAGTAACTTGAAATCTTAAAATAGTGATACTTATGTAGTTCTAAAACTACTCCCGCAGGCAATCATCCAATCGCCCTTATCACATTGTTAAATGCGAATCACCTTCATGATCCATGTACATGTTAAGCTACACATATCAAGATATGCATACCAAAAAAGTTAGTACGTCAAAGTATAATAATTTTTTGTATTAATATCGACACGCATTTATGAAGATTTACCTTTATCAAAGACTGCACTTGAGCATGAAGGTCAGGCTTGAGAGTGAGAGATGTTGGGGCAGATACCTGCCCCAATAGTGTGAGAGAGTGAGAGAGGGGTTGGGGCAGGCCCCTACCCCACTACACAGAGAGAGAGAGAGAGGTCGGGGCAAGCCCCTGTCCTGGAAAAGAGAGAGAGGTGGAGAGAGTTTACTGTGTGGAGGAAAGAGAGAGTCTGGTCCAAGAGAGAGAGAGAGAGGTAGAGAGAGATTTACTGTTGGAGGAAAGAGAGAGTCTGGTCTGTTGTTGGTGCAAGAGTTTGGGGGTCTTATAGATCCTCTATGACACAAAAATCTCCATCTACATGATGAAGACTCTCCTAACTGTCTCTTCCCAATATCGGAAGAAAAAAAAAGCCAATAATACAATCCAAAATATTGAAAAAAGATAATAAAATCTTGCAGAGAAAAGATAGTAGAGGCATGCAAAACACTTACACTGTAACAGCGCATAAATATACCGAGTTTTACAACAAATCACCAGTTAGGACACAAATTTACCGATTTGTACAATAAATCGGCCGATTAATGCATTGTATAAAAATTGCCTGATACATATAACCTATGAAATCGGACAAACTCAGGATCGGCCGGTGACAAACTCCCAGTTAGTCAGCCGATTCTTGAAAAATCGGCGGCCTTTTTGAACGCTGATTTGATGTATTGCTCTTGTGTGCGTTTGTGGAAAGCCGATCTTACAATAATCATGTTCAACTTTCGCCTGACATTCCACTATTTGGCGACGTCAAAGTTTGGCTCTAGTGGCAATTACCATCCCTTGATGGATTACCGACCTTGTCGAAACTCCTTGTGGAGGGAACGAGTTCAATACTCAAATGCCTTAAAAATGTAGTGGCAAAGAAGTAACACGTATCTCAAGAGCAATGGAGCTAAATAAAAACTTAGTCCAATGCACACCTATATCATTTTGAAAATAAAATGATGAATGCTTACTAGGATGGCAAAGGACCAGGCTGGGCCAGGCCATCACCATTACTCGGTCCTAGTATCCTTAGAGTCGGCCTAGGCCCATGCTGGGCCCGGACTTGACCGGGCCAAAGAGGCCCTCATATTGGGCCTATCAGGGCCGTCCTGAGTTGGTCCGGACCAAACAAAATTAAAGAAAAATAAAATAGTAAATAAAAAACAAAAAAGAAAAAGGTCGGGCTGAGCCGAACCAGACTGACACTGCCCTAGGCCCAGCCCACCGCTCCCTCGTGTCGTGATAGCCTCGCCCTTAAGCCACATTTTGTGGCTTAGGCCAGGGTTGGGGCACCCAACCCATTTAAGCATCAACGAACAAAGATTGTGTAAAACTTTTACAATGCGCTTTCCTAGATTTGGAATGAGATTTGATGGAGCTCCTAAGCCCAGATTTGCTACAGAAATTGTCTTGAAATCTTCTTTTTTTTTCTGACACTGTTCACTGCAAAATTGTCTTGAAATCAAGGAACAAATCTCAGTCTTTTCATTTTCTTGTGCATTTGAGACCTAAGTTTCAAATTATGTGTTCCTCTATCCTCAATTTTAGTCCCCTGTAATCCCTTGATGCTGCTTGGAACTCCTTAAAAGAGGAAACACAATTTGGAACTCCTACACTTACAAAAAAAAAAAAACACAATTTGAACTCCTTGGAGGGATATAAAATTTAATACTTTAGGGAATAAGAAATTAACACGAGATACTATAGATACTATTTTAGTAGCTGCTCCTTGGTTAGAATCATCCAATTTTGCAATTGTAAGTAAAAGAAAATTTTACACTTGCACGTAAGTTAAAGATGGCTTTATAATGCCATACACTTAGAAGGCCTGGTTTGATGATTATGGAATGGAGTTCTTTCCATGGGTATATAATCATTCTCTCTTTTGTTTGATGTAGATCATGGGGAATATCCTATTATAGTAACTGTTCGAAATGTTCGGCGGAATGGGCAATAATATAAAGCTTTCGTTATGCAAACAAATAAGAACTACAATTCCTTTATTTTTAAGCATGAATACATTGTTATTACAAGACAATATTTGCCTTTCATTGATATGGATTTGGTGTGCATCTAAGTTCTCCAGACACATTTGTTCTCGAGATACAAAGAAGCAGATGATAGAGATAAACAATATTGTCAATGCAAATGCACAAAGACACCTCTTTTTTAGAGAAAGATAGCAAAACACTTTCTAATAGCAGAAAAATCTTTAATACGCAAAGGAAGAAATAAGATTCTATTTACAGAGAGAGAGTTTTTATCTTCAGCCAATGTGATTGTTCAAACCACCAGGTAGATGAAGAGTTGTAACTCTTCAATCCTTAAAAACAACCATTAAAATGGTTCATCAGGTGCAACTTTCATGCAACTGGATGAAAGAAAGGCCTATGTGATCATTTGCCGGGAAATATATATATATATATTTTTTTTAATAAAAAAAATCACCTTTTATAATTTTGGCAACAAGATCACTTACCGATGGTCTTATTACAAATAATAAAAATTCCAAAAATAAATAACACATCAATAATATAAATCTCAACTACTTGATGCCCTTCATACAACCTAATATTGTGCTTGAGAATATAAAATAAAAGAGCAAACAAATAAAAGAAAAGATGTCGGAGATTACCTCAACTGGGCTTTTTGCACCTCATACCGAGTCACCACATCCAATGATGCGGGATATGTAGTCTAGCTTAAATCTCGAACCGGGATTGTTGATTTTGGTCAAACTATGTAACCAACCTTAAAATCTCTACTAAACCTTAATCCCTACAACTAATTGACGCTTTCTTCTAATTTTTTCAACCCTTAGTTTATTCTTTGGTCTAGAGAGGAGAGAGAGAAAGTACTCCTTAGGGTTTTGGAGAGAGGAAATTAGAGAGAGAGAAATATGGAGGAGAGAGAGTGGGGCGTGCCCCTCTAGGAGAGAGAGAGGTGTGTGTGTGAGAGAGAGGTTGTGTGTAGAGATTGGGGGGAGAGCACCCCTATTTATAGTGTATATTTAGGTTTAGGGTTTCCTAGGGTTTTCCCAAAGTTTGCCTCTTTTATGAGATTGAATCTAGACAGTTGATTAAGATGATTTGTGAGGTGAGAGATCTGAGCCATCCATTCCATAGATGGGCCATCAACATTATGGAAGGCGCTTGGACCATTATCCCCCTTTCTTAAACCATTTTCCCATCAATATATTTAAGTAAAATAAGTATCATGAATTCTATAAAATTGCATGATCCATGTCACATATTCCATAAGGATATGTTAATAATTATCAAGTAAATAAATACTACCAAATAAGGTAAGGTTAATATTTTCCTTCCAAGATTTGACCACATACCACAAATCAACGTTACTATATTTAACAAACTTGAACACAAAGCAAAAGAGTCTCTAAGGGGTGGGGCATGCCACCCCTTTGTGGCACATGTGGGCCCCCACCCACAAGGCCACAATATCTTGTTTCTTTGACTTCCAAGAAACCGCACCCCTTCAAAGCATAAACACATACCTAGATGTAAACTTCGCATCATCTGGATCCACGAGATAGCTTACATCTGAATATCCCTCTATTGCAATTTCAGTTTCCCCTTTATATGTGAGGGCATAGTTCATGGTTCCCTTTAAATATCTGAGAATTCTTTTTACAGCTTTCCGATACTCCTCTCCTAGATTACTTTGGAAACGGCTCACCAGACTCATGACAAAGAATAAGTGAGGCCTTGTTCCTGTTATGGCATACATAAGGGACCTAACTGCGCTCCTGTATGACACTCTTTCCATGGCTCATATCCATGTCTTCGGTAGGACACATATTATTACTAAGCTTCGTCTTTTTGTCAATTGGGGTAGAATGGGCTTACACATACTCATATCAAACTTTTCTAGAATCCTCTTACAGTAGGTTGCTTGAGAAAATTGGATAGTCTTCTCTTTATTGTTTCTTATTATCTTGATGCCCAACACATATGAAGCTTATCCAAGATCATTCATATCGAAGTGTTGTGCAAGGAAATTTTTCGTCTCTACGACTAGGGCAATTGAGCTACTAACAATTAGCATATCATCCACATATAATGATATAAAGACCACATCACTCTCATTAACCTTTCGATATATGCAATAATCCTCATTATTTGTGGAGAACCCTGTAAGAGCAAGGGTCTCTTGGAATTTTATATACCACTGTCGCGATGCTTGTTTCAGGTCGTAAAGGGATTTATTAAGTTTGCATACTAGGTTCTCTTTCCTTTTCTCCTTAAATCCCTCAAGTTGGGTCATGTAAATTTTTTCTTCTAAATCCCTATTTAGAAAGACTGTTTTGACATCAATTTGATGAACGTCAAAGTCAAAATGGGTTGTTACAGCTATAAGGATTCGGATGGATGGAAATTTCGCAACAGGGGAAAACGTTTCCTCATAATCTACCTCTTCTTTCTGGGTGAAACCCTTTGCAACCAACCTAGCTTTGTATTTTTCTATTTTCCCTTCAGAGTTCAACTTTTTCTTGAAAATTCACTTACAACCAATGGCCTTACGTTTTTGAGGTTGAGGTACTAATTCCCATACATAGTTTTGGTTAATGGAAACATTCTCATCTTTCATGGCTTCTACCCAGTATTCATTTTCAGGACAAGTCAAGGCTTCATGGTGAGTTCTAGGCTCTGAATCTGGATCTTCCCCAACCTTATCAAAATGTTCGTTAAGGTAAACAAAATGTTCTAGGTAAAGAGGTGGTCTTCTGACTCGGTTACTTCGTCTTGGTTCAGGTAAATGTTCACTTTCTTTAAGGAGTTCAGGAACATGTTGGGTTGGTTTAAAAGTTTCAGGTTCAGGATCTCGAACTACATCCTTGTTTTTAGCCTCATCATAAAAGTTGGCTTCTTTTCTACTCACAGTTGCTTCGAGGAACTCTTCCTCGAAGAAGTGAGCATCGCGGCTTTCAATAACCGTACCTATTTCAAGGTTGTAGAATCGATACCACTTACTATGATCTGGGTAACCAATGAAAATGGATTTGATAGGTTTGGGTTGTAATTTGGTTCCATTTTGATGTGGGATAATTTGGTTCCATTTTGATGTGTAATTTCAGGTGTTCAAGGGATGGAGTATGACCTGTGAAAATTTCGTGAGGAGTAAGTGTGACAGCTTTTATAGGAGTTCGGTTAAGGATGTAATATGCCATTAATACGGCTTCTCCCCAAAACTCCAATGAGAGGTTTGCATTCCCCATCATACTCCTTACCATTTCCAATAAGGTCATATTCGTTCTCTCAGCTACACCATTTTGTTCAAGAGTATAAGGCATGATGTACTCATGGATTATCCCATTTTTAATGCACAATTCTTTGAAAAGGTTAGATGAATATTCCCTCATCTATCGATTATAAGGACTTTAATTTTTAAGTTGGTTTGATTCTCTACCTGAGCCTTATATTCTTTAAATTTTTCTAGGGCTTCTGATTTTGCAAGAATAAGGTACACATGGCCATATCGCGAGTGGTCATTTATAAAATAAATAAAATATCTTTTTCTACTTTTGGTGGTCACATTCATAGGTCCACATACTCAGAAGCATATGAGTCAGTCATGGCAAATAAAAGAATGTGTTTGCATCTTAGATTCATCCTCTTCCAATTGGCATACTCATCTTTAATGACTTGAGATGAGTCGTCAATTGGACGACGAGGTCGGTCCTCAAAGAGTACCTCATGCAAGTTTTCCTCATAGAGCACAAATTTGATTTTTCTTTTTCATGAGACAAAATTGGTCCCATCAAACCTTTCGGTTTTTCGGATCTCTAAGATGAAGGTACAAGCGGCCATATATTTCTATTCTCAAGCAAAAAAAAAAACTCCTAATGACAATCAAGTAAAACTAGCTCTGATACCAATGACAAAAAGACTTATGTGATCTTTTGTCAAGGAAATACAATTTTTTTTTTTTTTATAAAAAATAATCACTCCTTATAATTTTGGCAACAAGATCACTTACAGATGGTCTTATTAC
>NW_006494916.1:2501748-2524513 GCF_000471905.2 Amborella trichopoda | reverse complement strand
CCCTAAAAATGCAAGTTTCGTGATCCAAAAACACCAAAAGTTTCAACTATTTAATCCGTGTAAAAGCTGAATAAAGCTGTTTACAGCCTGCAAATTAGATCACATGCCAAAAAAAACAAGAAAAATGATAAAAAAATGACAAATTTCGAAGAATCCCCTGAAGAACACTGTGCAACCCGTGTTCTTCACGGACTCGCCGATTCCGCACAGTGAATGGGCGAGTCGCTGTGCAGAATCGTCCGGTTCTCTCTAGAACCGGACGATTCCCATTTTTTACAGCGATTCGATCTCCCCATGGCGATTCTCGAGTCGAACCGGGCGAGTCCAGTTCGACTCGACGTTTTTTTAAACACTGTCAATAACTGTATTTTTATAAGCCCAAAAAAACATAAATAAAATATTGAGATATTTATAAAAATTTAAATAATAAAACCAAAAACATTTCAATTATAAAATGAATATAATTAAATTAATATGATGGGAAAAAGATCCATATGGTTTTAGGAATTCAATATGTAATAATGGGGTACTCCACCTTCAACTGTGGACTACAGACTACACTAGCTTTATCGAACCGACCTAGTGTTTCCCATGACCCATAGTCCAAACAGGGGCTTATTAGCGGGTCACCAAAGTCAGGTTGATGAATCAAGGGGTCGCAATCCCAGTATGTGGAGTACATGTTCTCCCCTAGAGAGGAGTCAAGGTCTCCACGACTTGATGTGATTACAGCTCTATGGTGCATAGGGGTATCTCTCACACATGCATACGCTTCACCCAAATGTGGATATCTGGCTTTTCCGAACGATCTATCGATATGCATACCGTCTGATGGAACATAAATGAGATTTTGGCCCCCGTCTCAGTAGGTCTCCCAATGGTCACATAGTCCCTCGACTCACTCATCTAGGCATAAGCTCCGACCTCATCAAGGGCTAACCCAAAACCCTCATTGGTTTAATTCTTTATGCCCAAGTACCTTGGGTTTTTCAACCGACTGGCCTAGATCGATAAGCACACATCATCCTCGAGGGATCACACTCCCACTGAGTTTATGCTTTACTATAATAAAAATGTTTCAATATACACTCATAAGGCCTTTAAAGGCCACATAAACCCAACACTAGATAACAACAGTCACACGATTTTAATAGGTGTCTTTTTGGGTTCATCTCACCGGTGGACACGTTACAGGAGTGCACCAAATCCCTAAGGTGCACCAAGTCACTAGATCTAGATTACCAGAAATGTCCCTTGTTCTACTGGCACTAAGTCACAGGAGCCAAATATGGGGCCCTCTTTCCACTGGTGGCTTTGCCCATAGCAGTAAAAAAAATACCGATCCTCGAGCCCAATTCACACATGGGCGTGGGCACCTATAGTGCAGATGCAAAATTCAAAAGTACCCATCAAGCACCATTGCACATATGTATATGTGCATGTGCATTCTCATGCTTCGCGTGTTCTGCATAGGCCTATTCTCCCGTTGGATCTTAGAACACAAGTGAAGAAGATAACTTTATATTTAAGCATGACTTCCTTTACTCTATTCTTCAATGTACGACAAGCAACTGACCACCTCTCTCTACAAAAGATAAAACACACTTTCCAAAACACCATAGTACAAGAGAGAGATTATTTTGAAATAACAATTAGTATTTTCTAAAGCAAGTACAACAAATTCCTCTACTAATTTAAAATAATATTAAAAAAATAGGCAAAATATTTCATTCATATACCATGGAAGGTATCTTTCGATTTGAACCTCCACTTGGTATGCACACTACAAAGTACATCAAGCTCTATGGTAGCTCATAGTTTTGAAGTAAGGATTTTATCCAATATACCAATAGTAAATACACAAATGATATAAAAAATTTAGTGTCTTTATACTGTCAGATCAGTATGGGCCTTTAGTTTATATCTTGATTTTAGGAGCCTTCTAGAGATAAGTCAAATTTCATAAGAAGTGGCATCACTTTCACATTCTTATTGGTTTGTCTATCAAATGTGCTCCTATCTACTACTAGCAGTTATAGACATCATTAAGAGTAATGCTCAACTTCATATCATTTAAGTCATCACTACACTTATCCACTGGATATTTTTAGAATTAAGAGCTTACAAATTGTTTAATCATGTCTACTGGTCCAACTAACCACATGAACAACTTGTTATTATCATACCGAATCTACACCTCTTAAGGTAATAAAAGACTAGATTGGGTTCATACCATTGATGATTGCTTTATGGACTCTAGCCTCATTTGGCTAACATCTTACTAATGTTTTACCTTGTAATGCCATTTGTCAAAGGATCGACCAAATTCTCTTTTGATCTCACAAATTTTAGATTTATCATTCCATCCGTTATCAACATTTGGGTGGAGTCATGTCTGTGTGCAATATGTCTAAATTTGCCATTGTAAATATCATTATTTGCTCGAGCAACTATGGCATGATTATCAAAATTGATTATTATTGTTGGTATCGGTTTGAGCCAATATAAAATACCATGAAACAAGTTTTTCAAACATTTCGCTTCTTCACAAGTACAATCTAATGCAATAAACTCCAACTCTATAGTAGATTGAGAAATGCAGGTTTGCTTTCCGTGATATTTCTCCACCTCCTAAGGTGAATATCCATCGGAAATGGACAATGAATCTTTCAGTTCCATGCTCCAACTCGGATCACTATATCCGCCCAACACCGTGGGGTGACCAACATAATTTACGCCAAAATAGATAGTTGCTTTAAGATTTCTTAAAACTCCAGAGATTGCATCCCGATGATCTTTTCTTAGGCAAGTAGTGAATCTACTAAGTTTATCTGTAACATATGCAATACTTGGCGTTGTGCAATGCGTTTCATACACCAAACTACCAATTACTCTTATATATTCAATTTGAGAAACACATCTCCTTGCATTTTTCATTAACTTTATATAAGGATCTATTAGGGCGAGTGTTGGGTTACAATCCTTTCTCACTATCTTGATATGAAGTATCACATCAGCCACTTCTAGATTATTCATATCAAAGTTAGATCCAAAGAACCTTATAGTTTTTTTCAGAATTTCAAAATTAGAACCAAATATAGGTATACCATCAATGTACAGATATATTGTCACACACATCGAGTCAATTTCTTTATTATATACATACTTGTCTACCTCATTTCTCTTAATATCATTCGATAAGGTGACATCGTCATTTCCTATGCCATTGTTTTGGAGCCTGTTTAAAACAATATAATGACTTGACTAATTTACATACTTTGCGTTCTGGGTCCAGCATACCAAATCCCTCAAGTTGTTCCATATAACTTTTATTATATAACTCACCATTTAGGAATGTGGTTTTCGCATCCATTAGGTATATGGTTAACCAAGGCTCTTGCAAAAATAGTATGTGTCAAAATAGTCTATACCTTCCTTTTGTTCAAAACCTTTGACAACTAACCTAACCTCATACTTGTCAATTGACTCCTAGGTGTTCCTTTTCCTTTTTAAAATCCATTTGCATCCAATTGGTTTAAATCTAAGTATTCCTTTTCCTTTTTAAAATCCATTTGCATCCAATTGGTTTAAATCTAAGTGACAAGTCTACCAACTTCTAGGTTATATTAGCAAGAGTAGAGTCTATCTCACTATTTATGACCTCTCTCCAAAAGAGAGCATCATGAGATGCTAGTGCTTCATATAATAAGGAGGGTTTATATTTGAAGCCATGAATATTTCATCTAATACTTTCTTTTGGTTGGCCTCACTACGTGGATATAAAAATAAGGCTTAAAATTATACAATGGATCTCTTCATGCTCTTTTACTTCTCGATTCTACAACCTCTTCAATTGGTTCATTCCAAGGTTTTTGTTCACCGCTTCTTGAAAGATAATTAACATTTTCTAGTTTACTATGAGTTAAATTATCCAAGAATTTAATGTATTTGGATTCGATTATAGCATTAGAAGTTAGTTATAGAAACCAATATGCCTTACTATTTTTTTGCATTCCCAATGAAAACATTTTTAGAGTTCAAGGTCCCAATTTGTTTATTTTATATCCGACAATCTACCATATGCAAAACAACTCCAATTTTTGACATAACCCAAATTGGTTTCTTATTTAACCAGAATCATAGGGTGCCTTTTCCAATTTTTTATAAAAAATATAATTAAGTATAAAACACGTAGAAAGTAAAGTTTCACCTCACAAAGACAGGCAAACCAGAATCAATGATCATGGACAATATCGTCTCCACCAATGTCCAATTCTTTCTTTTAGCTAAGCCATTCTATTGATGTGTCTCTCGGCGAAGCCATTCCATTTACAGGTGCTATGACTTTGATTGATAATCTTATTGTTCTCACAAAAAATTAGAAAATTTATTTGATGAATATTTCCCACCCCAATCACTCCTCAAAATCTTACTTTTCCAATTTTCAATTTTGGTTTTCGATAGAAATCATCAATGAATGTGATGAAATACCTCTTTCCTCCTCTAATGAGGGCATTGTTTAAATCATGGATATTACTATCTACAAGCCCTAATAGTTCAATGTCTTTATCCACAAACAGGAAACCCTTTTTGTTGACTTGACTTGTACACATTTCACATTTTTCATGAGACACATCACCACATTTAGGGATTAGGATTAAACTAACATAGTTTTGATCGGAACAAAATTCAAGTGACATAATCCAGCTTGCCATAAATTGCATATATTCACAAGATACACAAAATGGTTCTTTATTTTGTTACTAAATCGGGTTTAAACATGAATACCTTTTGCCAACAAATATACCTCTCTCGATCAAATTGACCTTACCATATCCTTTGACTATCCAAAGACCATGTTTATTAAGGAAATACCGTGATACCATGTTTCTCCACATATCCGACACATACAACATATTCTCTAACGTGGGACATATAGCACATTCTCTAATACGAGACGTATAGCACATTCTCTAACATGAGAACCTTATCCGAACTGAATTTCAGGTCTATTTTTCCTTTACCAAGCGTCCTTGTAATTGGGTTTTCAGTTGGACTGAGTTCCCATCCTCCACTGGCGTATATGTCTTGAAATAATCCCGATCGTTCCAAAACAGATGCTAGCACCTGTGATTATAGCCACTAAATTCTCTTCTTCAATGATTAAGTTTGCTTGGTTTTGGAGCTTTAAGGCCTTATTTTGGTGTCGACACTTTTTGTAGTGGTGTTAAATAAAAAGTCAGAAGCCAGAGATTTTCCGATAGAGAAATTGGAAGAGCAACTTTCAACAGAAAAAACAATTAACATAAAGAGGAAGAGGAAGAGGAGGAAGAGGGAGAGGTAGAGGTACGACTCATTACAGTCCCAAGTTATGAAAAATCAAATATTCAGTGTCACCATTGCAAAAAATTTGTTCATTATGCTTATGAATGCCGAAAAAATAATTTGAAGAAACTACAAATTGTCCTAATTGGGTATTTGACGAAAATGATGAAAATGCAAATACTTCTTTGTTACTAGCTGCAACTTGGCAAAAGAAGTTGAAAAAAATATTTGGTATTTAGATACTAGATGTAGTAACCGCATGACTAAGAAACAAAGAAATGTTTTCATATCTCGATGAACAGGGCAGGCCCGGCCCTATTCCCTTGAGACTTGGCCGGCCCAAACCGGGCCAAGGAGGCCCTGGCCCTATCCAGGTTGGACTGTGCCAAGGCCAGGCTAATAAAATTCTAAAAAAACAAAGGAAATAAGGGCTGGCCCTGGCCTTGCAGTCATCCCCAGCCCTTGGGCCATGGCGCTCGGCCTAGGCTCAACACCTTTTTCATAGCGGCCTAGCCTAGGCCCCAATCTTCTAGAGCTGGGCCAGGTTCTCTTGACCTAATTCCATCCTTATGCAAATCAAGCAGTTTGATTATGGGAATTTTGAAATAGCTTTACCAACGGCAAGAAGATGTGTGTAGGGTTCTCGTGAACCCCTAACTTGAAGAACCGGGAATCCCAAATACAGGGATCTCACCCAAGATCGTATATATGATTGGCTAAATGGAAAGTAGATGAATACAATTATAAATCGAATGCACAATGAAGATTACAGTTTTGAGTTACAAGAGATAATACTTATCTCTAAACATCGGCAAAAGACCACCATCGATTTTCCCTTCTAAACCCACTCTCCCGACCGAGTAACACCGTCGATTAACATCCTCATTCCCACCGCAATACAGTTACTGGAAAGATAACCTTGAGAGTAACATAAAAATTCTCTCTCTAGAAATGGAAGTTAACCAACCTAAAACTCGTGGAAATACCGCCTCTATCTCGGAGGTCATTTTTCTCTATCTTGGAGACCCATCTCCATATTAGAGATTCATTCTCATAACCCCCAAAAGGGGTGACCCTCAAAGGATGGGTACTATAACCTCCTTCCCTCTTTTATAAAAATATCACTTTCTTGCTTTTCAAGAAAATCAATTTCTATTTCCCATAATACCATAATTTTTAGAAAAAAATATAAGTATGATGATTTAGCTATCACCGAACCCAACAATGTGACCACCATTTATTATGATAATAACTCCGCGATAGCATTATCATGCAAAGTCTTCCATGGACAAAACAAACACATTCGAGTTTGTTTCACTATATTCGAGAACTGGTGAAGGATGGAAGATTATTTTGGAGAAAGATTATTTTGGAGAAATGTCGAAGAGAAGACTAGTTGCTAATATTCTCACCATGCCTTTAAAAGTAGAAACATCTTTCAAACTGCACCTTCTAATTTGGAAGTGAGAAGTCACGGAATCGGGTTTAAGGAGTGATGTTGGAAAACAAATGTGGTTCTCATGGAGAAATATCAAAAGGCATACTTGAAATATATTAAATTAGAAATGCACATTCTTAGAAGAATAGAGAAGTCTAAAAGCCTTTTGAGAATTAACAAAAGAACATAAGGGAATGTGCATGTTGTAGGGATATCCTAGAAAATATCCATATATTCAAACGTGGTTCTCAAGAAGCATCGAAGGGCATATTTGAAATATATGAAAGTAGAAATGGACATTCTCAAAAGAATAAAGAAGTCTAAAATATTTTTTAGAATTAAAAAAAAAAAAAAAAGAAAGAAAAGAAAAGAAAAGGGAATGTGCATGGTGTAGGATTATCCTAGAAAATATCCAGCTATTCATCTAAAATTCGGGTAAAAATATAATCATCTAGAAAAAGCTAATGTAACCTATCCTGAGAATGAACCTAGAACCTGCCCTCACCAACTATAAATATATGTTAACCTATTTGAGTGTGCAATGTAATTAATTGAAGCATTCTTGGGCATTTTGACATTATGTTTTAGAGTGTTGCTTCAGTGACTTCAACTATTCTAAATCTATTAGGCACATATGTTTCCATCAAATACGAGGTGTACGTATATGCTTTATGCTACATAGAGATTTTATCTATTGGATCCTTATGTTTTCATCAGATACCAGGTGTACTATAGGCCTAATGCTACATGGAGACGGACATTTTCTACTACAAACAACAAAGCCAGCCCCTTTCCATGCAGCTGCCTTAAACCCCATGCAATCAGCCAACAAGCTAATTTTTTGTTTTCTGAGAAAAACTTCTACCTCAAAGCAACTCTCTGATGAGGCAGCTTTTTTAGGGTGCTCCTAAGAATGCGTAGTTGCATTCAAAGATCACTCTTTGGTCGGGGCGAGGTAAGGAGTAGTATCAGAGTGGCTCGGTCATCGATAGGCCTTCTCCTTATTCTATAGGGCGGGGCTGTGGACCAACAATAAAAAAAATAGTAGAGAGCTGGCTCATCATCGAATACGGAGCGGGGGTGGAGAGCTTGGACCTAAAAGTTTTATTTGATAACGATAAATTACCTATAAAAAGTGGTCAGCAAGATTTGGGCTTAAAAACCTTTCTCTGGGTATTTCTTTCTGGTGTCACTTTCTCCCCATTCCTTGACCCCAGATGGGCACGCAGACAGTGAATTGAATGGTAATTCAGTAGTCAACAACTCTTACCTCTCTGTGCATCTTGGACCTAAATTTCTTCTATCTCGTGCTCTCTTGCCACTGAGCCTCCCTTGTGCCTTTATCCTCCTCAACAATGTGAATGGAGCTCGAGAAAGTGACCTTCATTGCTCGAAGCATCTTACCCACCTTGTCTCGCACCTCTGCCTTCTTCAGTTGCTTGTTCAATCGCCAGTTTGAAGACCGTGGGGATAGTTCGTCAGAGGATGAGTCCGAAGACCTAGTGAAAAGAATGGGAGGCGCATATTCTCTTGGGTAAGAAGAGAGTTTAGAAGTATGCACTTCTCTAGCCTTCATGGTCGGAATCTTAATAGAAGTATGGCCCCAATTGAAATCCTTTGCCCACTATGCTATAGTCATCTTGAGAGTGAAAGTAAAGAAGAAGGGTCCTAGATAGGGATGGGATGATCTTATGTCTCAAAGATAGTAACTCTTTAGGTGGCCATTGATGGTTTTCTATGGTTGTAGAAGTATGAGCAGGCTTTACAAAATTAGAGGTGGCAATGGGTGGCCCCGGCCTGACCTGGTGAGCTTGGACCTAAAAACTAGGGTCTAGGCAATATAATGTGGCAGAGGGCTAGGCCAGGGCTTGACAACTGCAGCCCTAGGGTAGGGCCAGGCCGGCCCTCACTTTCGTTGTTTTTTCCTTACTTCATTTTATTTTATTTTGCCCAGCCCAGCCCCGCTCGCCCTCATAGGCTAGGGCAAGGACCTCTTTGGCCCAGTCAAGGCCGGGGAGGCCCTATGGGGACTAGGAATAACACTAGGTAGAGCTGACAATGGGCCGGGCCTGCCAAGGCCCAGGCCTAGGCCCATGCCCTACCCTATTGCCCTAAGGGCTTGCCTGGCCCGGTCCTCAGGCCACATTTTATGGCCAAGGCCCTAATTTTTAAGGGCCAGGCCGGGTCGAGCCACCTGGTCCATTGTCACCCTTAGGGCTAGGGCTAGCCCAGTGAAAGAAGGACTATGTGATCTAGCCAATTATATACAGTTAAAATTTTTCTTTTCTTTCTTTTATTTGTACCGACTAGAACATTTATAGGTGTTTAAAAAATACAAGTTTATTCATAAAATATATCCTAATACAACTTAAAATGATCTCTTGCATACCACTACAAATCTTTACAACCAAACAAAAAATACTATGCATGACGAATCAAGAAACATGAGGCAAATAGAATTACCAAATACCTTGCCTTAGGTTACCCCCAAGAACTTCGTACGCCCCACATTCGGTCTTCTCCACCAATGACGCATAGGATCTAGGTCCAAACTTGTCTCATAACTTGGAAAGCCTAGGCCAAAAATACTAAAGAGCATAACACGTGATAGGGCTAGACCAAAGCTCAACACATGAGTACAATATATGGGCTAGGGCGTGCCACTCCTTTTGGCTTGGGCGTGCCATCCCCTAGGGCTTCTCAACATCCTAAACCCTAAGTTAGAGAGAGAGATAGAGAGAGAGGTTAGAGAGGGGTATACCAGCTCTAGGGTACCCTAAGTTAGAGAGAGAGATAGAGAGAGGTTAGAGAGGGGCATACCAGCCCTAGGGTTCAAAGGATGAGAGAGAGGCTAAGTCAAGGTGTATGGAAAGGACCTCCCATAGAGAGTATTTATAACACAGAGGCTAGAGTTTTTCCATTATTATGAGATTCAATCTTGACCTTTGATCATGGAGACTTATGGGGTGAAGAGATCTCATCCATTCATTCCTTAGATTAACAATCATGATTAAAAGAATGAGGTTAAACTATTATTCTTCAGTTTCCATAACTTTATTCCCATCAAATATTGTATAGAGAAAATACTATCTTTATGCACATCAATTTCAATTAGTCTCTTACACTTTCCTTTTTGAAATCAATCAAAATCTCTGCAAAATACTTTCCATAAATTTCAAACAAAGTGCAAATCTTCTTTCGTAAGCCACTAGAATAGGAAAGAGAGGGATAAGTGGGGCATCCCACTCATGTGAGGCCCTTGTGGGTGCCACGCCCCACTTGTGGTGCTCCAAAAAATAATCTCAATGGGCCCCCACACATTAATTTATATTTTAGAACATAAAAAGGAATTTTACAAGACCATTTAGTATTTTATTTTCCTCTATGATTAAAACAAATCCAAAAAATTAATTTATCCCTATTTAAAATCATTTTTAATAAAATAAAATACCCAGATAAGCCTAAAAATTCATTTTAATTATCTAAAATATAATTAAAACATAATTAACCATATTTAAGAAGATTTGATGGGAATTAGATCCATAAAGTTAGGATTATAATAAATATATTGAGGACTCCATCTTTTTTAGAAATCGTATCTCATTGTACCTTCTCAAACTGGCCCAATAGTTCCCATGACCACAGCCCTTCGCAGGGATTTATGATTGGACTATCAAAGTCAACCAATAAATGAAGAAGACACGATCCTAGTCCATGGATTACAGGTCTATCCCTGAGAACAAGTCTGGACCCCATTCCACCACTATGAACATGGGTGGGTCCTTCCAACACAATCGAGTGTTGCAGGTAGTCATCTCTACGACACACATACACAATCGAGTGTTGAGTCTTGGTCTAGCCCTAAATATTAATTAGATAGGGGCGTTCTAGCCCTCAGGTGCAGAGGGAGAGAGAGACCAAGTCAAAGTGTAGGACCCCCATAAAGAGAGTTTATAACATAGAGGCTAGGGTTTTTAGGGTCAGGGTTTCCACATCATTATGAGACTCAACCTTGACCTTTGATCATAAGACTTGTGGGGTGAAAAGTGCTCATTCATTCATCCTTAGATCATCCATCATAATTAAAGGAATGAAGTGGAACCATTATCCCTAAGTTTCATAACTCTATTCCCATCCAATGTTGTGTAGAGAAAATACTATATTTATGCAAATTAATTTAAATCAATCTCTTATACGTTCCTAATCAATCAAAATCTCTGCAAACACTTTCCATAAATTTCAAACAAAGTGCATGGCTTCTTTCATAAGCCACGAGAATAGGAAAGAGAAGGGGAAGTGGGGTGTCCCACCTATATGAGGCCCTTGTGGGCCCATGCCCCACATGTGGTGGACCCATAAATAATCCCAATGGGCCTCCACACAACCACACAATAATGTATATTTTAAAATATTAAAAGAATTTTATACGACCACTTAGTATTTTATTTTTCTATTTGATTAAAAGAAATCCAAAAAATTAAATTTTCCCTATTTAAAATTATTTTTTAATAAAATGAAATACCCAAAGAGTTCTAAAAATTCATTTTAATTATCTAAATATAATTAAAACATAATTAAACATATTTACAAAGTTTTAATGGGAATTTGATCCATATAGTTAGATTATAGAAAATATACTGAGGGTTCCATCCTTGTTAGAAACTTTATATCATTGCACCTTCTCAACTGGCCTACTAGTTCCCATGACCCATAGCCATTCGTAGGAGTTCATGATTGGGCTGTCAAAGTTAGCTAATAAATGAATGAGACACGATCCTAATCTACGAATTACAGGTTCCTCCCTGAAGACAAATCCATGCCCCATTCCAACACTATGTACTTTAGTCCTTCCATCATTGTCCAATGTTGCAGGGAATAATCTCTTTGGCACACATTCACAATACACACCCTCATCCAGAGGGCTGCTTCCACGATGGTTATGTAGTGTACATGCTGTGTGATGATAATGCTCAAGGGAGTTCTTCAATCAAGCTGCTCATTTTTGTAGCTATACAACCAGCACCACATATCCAAGTTTCATGGGTGAACAACATTATATTATATTGTTTTAGCTGATCTACCAAGTACAAGCAGGTACTTCCACTGGAATGTTAACTTATCTAGATCATTCTTCGTAGAATACATGTATATCTGAATATCCAAGCAACTAAAAGAATCGTGGGACTGTAGCAGCTCCCACTCAAACATAACATATATAATTTTTACTTTTTCAGCATGTAGTACAACAAGTCTAAAAAAAATAACTCCATGCCCTTTGATCTCACAATATGCAAACCTTTTCTGAACCACAAAGGTTCAACAACACTAGTCTCTTGGTTGTAAATACATGCAAACAAAATTATTTTATCCACACAACATGTGTCAATGAGGCCTAACATGATGGCCATCCTATGACATTCCCTATGGTCCATGGTCTTAGGTAATCGAGGATTCTAAAAAAACTTAACTATCAGATCACACAATTGGTATTACAAAATATGAATCAAGACGTATGGGTACTTAAAAACCAGTGCATAAATAAATGACACTTCCTTCCATCTTTATAAAATATAATCAAGACTCGTTGTTTTCATTTTTACTAAAAACATTTGAATCGGTAAATTTTTACAAGCAACAATTATAAAATAGCATGGTGGTTTAGAATGATTTTTCATAAAAACTTAGTAGACCTAGCAAGACTATGGAGTTTTCTCAAAACTATATCCATAGACTTGGGTTTTTCAATATAAAAGGTCCAATCTATTTCCAAAGAACATACTTAGCCTTTAAAAACCATTTTACCATATACACTTTGAATTATTACCGAGGCATGCTATACCCACAAAAACAAATCGTAAAGTCCATCTTATGATTTTCTCCAAAATAAATTATGACTAAAAGATGGGTTATCAAAATCCGACAAGTATCTAAAATACATATATTTTCTTGACAAATATTTGGAGACCTAAACGAGATCCACATCATATGCAATGCACCATATCACTTGACATTATTAGGAGAATGGTTACAAAGACCTGGTTCTATCAGAACACTCTCTTTATGCTACATATTTGAATGGGTTATAACCATCCTTCGTATTTGATACTTAGACCCATAGACCTTGATCAAACCACATCTCCATGTGTTTTACCACCTTAAGTGGTTCACACAATCACAAAGAGGCACAAAAACACAGGGTATTAAAAAACTGGCTCTTTCAAACTTGTTGGCACATATCAACTAATGTTCATACACTCTATACATATGCACAAAACCAGCCAAGGTATAAACGAAGCATAAAGGATAATAAATAAATTAATGAATCCGCTTTCTCTATATGACCTTGCCGTTTAATGTGGGATAGATTTTATCCCTCGTAGTGTGTGGTATCGGGGCTTGCTTGATCCTAGCTTTTCTTGCTGACAAACTTTTGTAGTCTTGAGAGAGCACACAGCTGATGGAGAATCACTTGGTCATGAGAGTGTCCATCTCTTCAGTATTTGGATTTTTTCTTTTTATACCATGAAGAAACACTCTTCTTCATGCCATCATTCCAAAAATCACAATTTCAATTCTCCCACTGATCTTTTAGAGTTTCTATGCTATCACCAACACTGTCTGCATTATAACGAGAAACCAAGATACTTTTACATGTACTGTGTTTCTTCTATTTTCTACAGTTCCCGAATTGATCACCCTTCACATAGAGTGTCATATCTCCCCAAAATTGTATTACCTCTCTCTGAAGTTTTATTGTTACAAACCATACTCATGGCATACTTATAAAACATTGAATGAGCTTTCAAAAAATTCCATTATGAGGAGTACATAGATGTGCGATTCAATGCAGAATAGAAGATGAGCATCCCATAAAAATATGATATCTCTCAACTCACAAAGAGTTTGTATCTGAAAATTTTTAGTGTAAAAAAATAGACTCAAAATTATAAAATCAATTCTCAGTGCCATCCCGAAACCACACCATTTAATGAGTCTATTAATTAGTGATATTCACATCACAATACAATTTTCATAGCAGAAAATCAAGTTGTGCACCTCTCAATAAAATAATTATTTCTCTCAATCCACAAAGATTTTCTTCCTGAGACATTTTCTGTTGAAAATTAGACTCAAAACCAAAACTCAACATCATGATGTGAATCTCAAATAATATTTTTATTCATGAAATTAAATAAGTAATATTCACGTCACAAAATATGTCATACTGTAGAATTCCAGAATGTACACTATCTAGTAAAATCGTCTTCTTTTTATCCACATGGATTTTCCCTTCCAAACTTCTTTTGTTTCAAAGTAGACACATAAAGGCAACAAATAACTTTATGTAGGCTTCATATCACTTGAAAAATGTAGATATTCACATCTTAATGAAACACACAAAAGTGCAGAAATTCAGGATGACCCCTCTCCAATAAAGAATTTTTTTTTTTTAAATTTCCCATAGATATTTCTCTCTTAAATAATTTTTGATGAAAACTATACTCAAAATGGCAGCTTAAGAACCCAGTGTGGGCCTCAAAGAATTATGTTAAGAATGGAAATAAAATTATGACATTCATGTCATTGAAACAATTTTTATTACAGAAAACAACACTTGCGCACCCTTCAATAAACGGACCATATCTTTTAAACGAAAAGGTTTTCACCATTAAATTAATTTCTTTTGAAAGTAGACTCAATTTGATAAGGTACTGTCAAATATTACTCATAAATAAAATTATTTGCTTGGTGAAAAAATTCACATAACTCATTGTACAGTTCTTGGATTTTGGAGGTTCAAAACTGATACCTCTCACTGATGAGTCCATCACTCATAATTCCCTTATGATCTCCCACTGTAATTATGCAAGAAGATCCTCCTATTAAAACACAAAATATCACTGAAGTATGCTTTAGAGAAATACCTCATTCTCTTGCTCATGTCATTGCTCCAAAACAACACAGCATACCCTATTCTGCAGAGTACCTTTCTATTGTAGGAATCATGCCAATAATCTTTCTGGAGGTTTCCCATAAGACTACAAAGCCATTGTATTTCAAATCTCTGACTTTCAACTCACAAAAAACAGTGAACTAAAAGTCATATGGCAACAAGAGACCTTGCTCTGATACCAATGAAAGTTGGACTATATAACCTAAGCAAGTGTATACCGATTAAAATTTTTCTTTCTTTTCTTTATTTTCACCACCGGGATTACTTACAAACGTCCAAACACATTATGAGAAACAATAAAACATAAGGAATCCCAAGGACTCTTATTTGCTTGCCATCAAAACAAAAATACATTCATAATAGGAATATTAAAAATTACATAAAAGATGTAATTAAATCAATAAAGCTTTAAACAATAATATACTGCATACCTTGGCTCAAGTGACCCCCAAGCACTTCGTACACCCCACACCGGGTTTTCTCCACCAATGGCGGATGAGATCTAGGTTCAAGAACTTGTCTCACAACTTCAGAAGCCTAGGCAAAACTAGCAAAGAGTATGACGTGAGATAAACTAGACCAAGGCGCAACACATGAGCATAAGTTCAGGCAAAACAGATAGCATGACATGAGATAAACTAGACCAAGGCGCAACACATGAGCATAAGGCCAAAACCTATGGGCTAGGCTTTGTGGCTTTGGGCGTGCCACCCCTTAGGGTTTCTTTTCTTTTCTAAACCCTAATCATAGAGACAGACGAATAGAGATTAGATAAGGTCGTGCCACCCCTTTGGCTCAGAGAGAGAGAGAGATAGAGTTAAGTTTGTGAGGTGTAGAGAATGAGCCCCCATAGTTAGTGTATATAACATAAAGGCTAGGGTATCTAGCGTCTGGGTTTTGCCACCATTATGAGACTTAATCTTGACCTTTGATCTTAGATACCTGTAAGGTGAAGAGATCTCATCCATTCATTCCTTAGATCAATCATCACGATTAAAGGAATAAGGTGGAACCATTATCCCTTAATTTTCATAACTATATTCCCATCAAATATTGTATAGAGAAAATATTAAATTCATTCCAATTATTGTCTTACACTGTTTTTTTTTTTAAAACAATCAAAATCTCTACACAAAACACTTTCCTAAATCTTTCAAATCAATTTGTATGTGTATGATACATGGCTCAAATAGGAAGATAAGAAGGAGGAGGGGCGCACCACCTCATGGGTGGCCATGTGGGTCCCACTCCCCACAATATGGTGGGCTCAATGAACCCCAATGGGCCTCCAATATCTTAAATATAATTTTCAGATAATAATAAAATATTTATAAAGCCTCTAAATATTTTATTTTTCTCTCTGATTAAAATAAATCCAGAAAATTGATTTTTCTTATTTAAAAATTATCTTTTAATAACATAAAATAAAATATCTAATGGTCTAAAATTCATTTTAATTATCTGAAAAATAATTAAAACATATTTAAATATATCTAAGAAGATTTGATGAGAATTGGATCCATATAATTAGGATTACAACAAATATATTGAGGATTCCATCATCTCTAGAGATCGTGTCTCACTACACCTTCTCAAACTGGCCCAATAGTTCCCATGACCCAGCCCTTCGCAAGGGTTCATGATTGGACTATAAAAATCAACCAATAAATGAAGGAGACATGATCCCAGTCTATAAATTATATGTCCCTCCCTGGAGACAAGTTCAAGCCCCATTTCAAAATTATGCTCTAAGGGTCCTTCCAACATAGTCCAGTGTTGCACGGAGTCATCCCTTTCGCACATGTACACGTCTCACATTGCAGGGAGTAATCTCTTCCGCACATGTACACGCCACACATCCTTATCCAAAGGACTACTTCCCAAATGGCTATCTAACGCACATGTCATGTGCTGGTAATGATGAGGATTTAGGCTCTTAATCCATATCCCCTGGCCAATTGTCTTGGGCACAACTCCAGCCTTATCAAAGGATAACCCCACATCGAAACCCTTATCGATTGTGTGCACACAATGCCCAAGACTACGGGTTAGACATCACATTGAGCCATAGCCAACCAAAGCTCATGTGAGTTTAGGCATTAGTAATGCTTCAAAGTTCAAAGTGGACCACACTCCCACTTGAACAAATATTTCATTATATACTATCAATACATTCTCTCATAAGACTTTTAAATAGCCACATATCCTCGACACTTCATGCATGCCATAAAAAATTAGAAAGAGGGTGCTATATGTGGGGCATGCCATACATAAGGCACTAGTGGGCCCCATGCACCTCCCCGTGTGGTCTCTATAGGTGGGGCCCATGAAGACTAATGGGCCCCCATGTGTATTAGTAATTTTAAAACTAATAAAATGGTTTTTAGAAAACATCTAGTATTTTTGTTTTCTCTCTGAATAGTTAGATACCTGAAAATGCAGTTTAAGCTTATTTAAAAATAAAATCATTTTGATAAAATAAAATATTCAGAGACTTATAAGTTTTTTAATATGCTAAAAATAATTTATAATCAAATTAATTATGTCTAAATTAATTTGATGGGAATCATATCCAACTTCGTTACAAAAGATGCTAAAATACTGAGGCACTCCATTTTTACTAGTGACTATGTTCCACACTCACTTTTTCAAATTGACCCAGTAGTTCCCATGACCCATAGTCCATCACAGGGATTCATGATTGAGCTATCAAAGCCAGCCAATTGGTGATGATAGCACAATTTTAGTCTATGGACTACAAGTTACCCTAGGGACAAGCCTAAGTCACACAGATCTGTGCACACACATCATAATCAATGCATGGGGGCTATCTCTCGTAAAGGTACATGCAACACCCTCAATGATGTTCAATTCTTGATACAACTATCATATATACGTACCATGTGATGGTCATGATAAAGATTTAGCCCTTGTCCCCTTAAGCCTACCAATGACACACAAAGGTCACACAGTCCTTTGGCTAACTACCTTGGGCATCTCACCGACATCATCAAGGGGTAACCCTACTAACCCTTCACAGTTGTGCTATATGCCCAGCTATGATAAGGTTTTACAACTCAACTCAGCCTAGTTCGTCAAGCCTTGTTTGAATCTCAGCATTAGAATTGCCACTTTGGTCCCTCTGGACCATACTCCAACTGGAGTTAGTTGTACATGCTCTCATAAGGCTTTTAAATTGCCACATATTCCCAACAATCGAGTCACAAAGACTATGAATGCCACAAAGGCGTAATCAAGTCACAAAGATTTGGAATGCCACAAAGGCATCATCAAGTCACAAACACTCAAAATTCCACAAAAGCAGGTAATCATATGATTGTTGTAAGGGTTAATGCAACCACAAAGGCTATCCATGATACTATATAAATAATGGGCTCCAACATGCTACTCAAGCATCAATATGCCACTAAGGTTAATATCATTGTAAAACATCTATACGTTTGAGTCCCATGGCAAATGCAGTTCTTACAAGCATCAATGAAAACAATTTACTTTTCCAAATAGTAAAGTTGAAGCCATTTATTTTCTCTATTTTTACCAACTAGGAAAGAATAGTCTTTGTAGTGACCATTCAAAGTAACTAAGGCTCTAATACCAAATGCAAGGATCGATATGGAAAGGCTACTAATACAAAATTCAGCAACCCAACAACCACAATGTGCTTTAAAGTCTAACTTATTAGAACCACTTAGGAATTCCATCAAACATATGGCATGCATCTATTGTTTCTTTTCTTTCCCACTAATATATCAGTCACCAAAGGACCATGAAAATGGATACAAAGTCGCAAGAAAACCTTCCTGGAAGTGAGCCAAGTTTTTTGCATGAAAAGCAATTCAATGATCTTGGGGAAATCAATAAGAAGCAATTCAAGGATCTTGGGGAAATCAACCAAGTTTATTGTATAAAAAGAAATTCAAGAATCTTGGGGAATCAGCCAAGTTTATTGTATAAAAAACAATTCAAGAATCTTGGGGAAATCAGCCAAGTTTCTTGTATAAAAAGCAATTCAGAATCTTGGGGAAATCAGCCAAGTTTATTGTATAAAAAGCAATTCAAGAATCTTGAGGAAATCAGCCAAGTTTATTGTATAAAAAGCAATTTAAGAATCTTGGGTTAGAGTCAGAGAGAAACTAATGGATAACCTTGCAAGGCTTTTGGGTGTGTCCTTGTGATCAAGAAACCTCTAAAATTTGTAGTATAGGCAGTGGGAAGACCATAGTTAGGCAGAATGGATGGAGTGTGGCATTAATTCATTGCTAGCAATGCAAAGATTCCAACACAAATCGGATGGCTGGAATTGTCCATATTTATCGTTTGGAGGCAGAATAGCCTTGACCAAAGCTACACTATAAAAAAATGATGGAACAAAGTTATCAAGATTATGTTCATCTTTATTTAAGTACTAAAAAATGCATTAGAATTTGGACTTGTATTGAGTAACATGAGTAATTACAAACATATTGAAAATGCAATTCTTAGGCAGTCCGGTTCAAATTCATTTTGGTGCCTCGTTTTCCCAATTGTAGCAAAAAAACTTTTGAAGATCTCCGAATCCATCACTGGATGCACTGGTAATCTTCAATCCTTGAGAAACAAGACATAAATCCAACAGAAAAAATGAGAAGCTACAGAGAAACCTGTATTCGTCAAATTGTTTCAATCTGCACCATCATTAATGATTCATTCAACGGTGCCCTGGAAAATATAGAGAGTATGTCCGTCTCGTACTCCATGTGAGCGCAACGTGCGATCATCGTCCATCAATTCTCCGGCAAACACGAGGAAGTGGCGATCAGGAGCAAGACCCTCCATGTCCCAAAGCTTGGCCTTGAGACTCCGAACGGTGTCCGAGTAATTGGCATTGACACTGATTCTGCGAGGATTGGTGGCCGTCTCTACGAAAATTTGCATGTTTCTCTGCGAATGCCTCCTGTGACGATCCATTTCAGATGCTCTGTTCACCCCTGAGCTTTGATCACCCCTCATATCAGTTTCGTTTCTTCTTGTTTGTGCTAAACCTGAGGATGACGGTTCCTGATCATACAGGAATGCTCTATATATATAGTTTTTGCCCTTCTCGCGAAACTTCTTGACCTTAGTTCATGCTTCTTTATCTATCGCCCTTGATTTTGCTATTAATATCTAAAGAAGCCTGACTGATAAGATCAATATCCTGGATTTGGGGGAAGGGGTTAAAAATAGTTTCCATTCTTAATTAAAATATTATTTGGGGTTTGAGTGGATTGAGGACTATTTACAGCAGACGCGACGTATTAAACTTTTGGTAGTTACAATAACAAAATATTTCTTCTTTTCTTTTCTTTATATTCGATGAAAAAGTTAGTAGTGTAAGCCATAGTTACTGGGAACCGGAGTAGGAACGACTTCGGGATCGGGAACATTGTTGACATGAGCCGAAAGATTTGGTAGTCTGGGATCGCGATCCGTGCAGATCTGGAACGATAATGGCGGATTGACATGAGGCAAAAGATTCGGTAGTCTGGAATCGCGATCCGTACAACGTATTAACTTGGAAAACAACATCGGCAGATTGACATGGGCTAAACGATTCGATAGTCCGGGATTGTGATCCATATAACATATCTAGCACGGAGCTATACGGATCTAGCTCAAAACTGGATCCTATATATAAAAGATCTCGGTCCTAATGCTCGGGAGAACTAGATCCCATATAGTAAGCATTTCTGACTTTTCATAGATCTCCACCTAAATACATTTCACAGATCACCACCTAAATACATATCACAAGGGCCGCGTTAAATTGGGTCTTCCATCTATAATTATAAAGGGAAAATCTTATATAGAGCCTAGGCTCCAAAAAATTAAATTAGAGCCTAGGCTCAAAAAAATTAAATAAGAGCCTACTTCAAAAATTTCACTAGAAGTGGTTGTTTTGATGTCCATATATCTTCCGATTGATCATCTTGACCTTACGATGCACCTTAAAATGCATGGACTTGATAGAAAAAATGGATTTCAAGTTTTGGAAATAGTACATCTTGTAACGCATTTTTGAACTGTCAATTTTTAAGTCATCCAAGTTTTCACAGATCTGCTCGATCAATACTATTTTTGAAGCTATAAGTTTAATAATTAAAGATGAAAATATATTTCTTGGCTAGTCTAAGATTTCCAGTATTGAAACCACATTTCTCGATACTATTTGAAGGTGGGCTCTAATTCGATTGTTTAGAGCCTCGGCTCCATACAAACTGCACCCAAACATAAATGCATATATAAAAAATCACAATCCCTCTCATAGAAACTTGATCACAATCTCGCTCACAAAACTACATCCCAGTGTTTAAAAAAACGCCGAGTCGAACCGGTTCGACTCGGGAATCGCCATGGAGGTATCGAATCGCTTAAAAAAACGGGAATCGTCCGGTTCTAGAGAGAAATGGACGATTCTGCACAGTGACTCGCCGATTCACTGTACGGAATCGGCGAGTCCCGTGAAGAACACGGGTTGCACAGTGTTCTTCACGGGATTCTTCGAAATTTGTCATTTTTTGATAATTTTTCGTGTTTTTTTGATATGTGATCTAATTTGCAAGCTTTAAACAGCTTTATTCAGCTTTTACACGGATTAAGTGGTTGAAAAATTTGGTGTTTTTGGATCACGAAACTTGCATTTTTAGGGTTTCAGCCTTTCCTTGTGTTTCATACCAAATAGGGCATGAATCTTTCAAAATTTGTAGGCATTTTGATCGTAAAGTTGTTCATCAAAACCTTTTGTTACTAATTTGTGATAATCGTTGAGAAAAACAGAGTTTTTTGGAGATTGAAGGCTCCGGTTCACAAAACCAGGTAAGAAGTTTGGGTTTTTCCTTTTTTCCATCATATGATTAATTTCACTGCATATTTTAAAGATAATGAGTTCAATTTGTAGGGTTTTTAATCTTTATTGTGTCTATTATGATTTAACATATTCAATTTTATGTAATTTGGTCAATTACAACATGAAATTTGAGATGAACACAGAGATGTCTGCGGAACCAAAATTCTGCTTTTTTTTTTTTTCCACCTTTTGATTTTTTTTTCATGATATATTAGAAATAATGTGTTCAAAATTTAGGGTTTTGATTCCTTATATTGTTGTTTATCAGAAAATGTACTCAATTGAATATAATTTATTCACTTAGAGGTGGATTTTATAGTTAAAATGGCTTATGTAAGATGGCTCTGTGAAGAACATAATTTTTTTTTTGTAATCAATGATCGATTTTTTTATAATACTTGATTGATTTTGTTTTAATCCATGATCGAATTGTTTTTTTTTTTTGTAATCCATGATCGAATTTTTTGTTTTTGTAACCAGTGATAGAATTTTTTGTAATCCATGATCGAATTTTTTGTTTTATTTTTTTATTTTGTAACCCATGATAGAATTTTTCGAAGTCCATGATCGAATGTTTTGTAATCCATGATCGAAATGTTTGTTTTTTTTTGTAATCCATGATTGAAATGTTTGCTTTGTTTTTTTTTATCCATTATCGAATTTTTTGTTTTTTGGTTTTTTTGTAACCCATGATAGAGTTTTTTGTAATCCATGATTGAATTTTTTGTAATCCATGATCAAATTGTTTTTTTCTTTTTTGTAATCCACGATCGAATTTTTTGTTTTTTTGTTTTTGTAATCCATGATGAATTTTATGTAATCCGTGATCGAATTTTTTGTAATCCATGATAGAATTTTTTGTAATCCATGATCGAATTTTTTGTTTTTGTTTTCTTTTGGTAACCCATGATAGAATTTTTTGTAATCCAAGATTGAATTTTTTCTAATCCATGATCGAATTGTTTTTTCTTTTTTGTAATCCACGATCAAATTTTTTGTAATCCATGATCGAATTTTTTGTAATCCATGATCGAATTTTATGTAATCCACGATCGAATTTTATGTAATCCATGATCGAATTTTTTGTAATCCATGATTGAATTTTTTGAAAATTTGTGATTTTTTTTTTAATCCATGATCGAATTTTTTTTTTAAATCCATG
>NW_006494916.1:2486550-2496827 GCF_000471905.2 Amborella trichopoda | reverse complement strand
CACTCTAATTATATTAATTTTTGATGTCTAGGATTACCATAAGATATAAATGAATATCCACAAATATAGGAATCAAGATCTTGGGGGATTGAGATCCTCATATGATAGGGATCACGATCCACAAATAGAGGGATCAAGCTCGCCTATTAGGGGATACACATCTATGCGAATAACGGATTGAGATTCCTGAAAAAAAGATGACGCTCCCCACAAAAGGAAAAAGATTTGGATCGTGATAGCTGGACTTGGGATCTGGAAGTATACCCTTTCGGGACTATCCTGGTAACTATGTTTTGCACTATGCAAAAACAACCACAACCCACCTAGCATTCTATATTGAAATCTACCCCTTCTCTCTCTAAAACAGTTTACCTAAAGTTCATTTTAAAACGTAGAACCACCTCAAAAATCCATCGAAAAATATTGTTTTAATGTTGAAAAACCCTCTAATTGATCATCTCCCCATCGAGATGTATAAATACGAAAAATAAAAAATAAAAAATTTTGAGTCTCCTAAATAGTGCATCTTGCAACACATTATCTTGACCGTCTATTTTCAAGATTTTCATATATTTATAGATTTACTTGATTTTAACTATTTTTTTTAGTTTAAAATTTTATAATTAGATATCAAATTAGATTTTCATATAATTCTAATAATTTGTTACCCCAAAATTGCATGTTATGATGAAATTTGGTGGTGCGTCTTAATTGGATTGTTTAAAGATGCAACCTTATGAAAACAACACCCAATATATAATGCTTGTTTAATACCTGTCTTTCTGATATAGGGTACTTCAGATATTTTTACTGGGAGTTGTCCTGAGTAATAAGCATGCATCGTATAAGGATAGAAATAAGGGTGTTGGGTTTGGATTAACCTCTCTATGTGGTCTTATCTCCAACTCTTTGGCCTTCATCTCTTAATTATTAATTGTGGGTTCTTAACTCTATCCCATATTATCGCAACTAATCATGGTACGTTTAGTTGGTATATAAATAAATATATTTTTGAAAAATACTTATCTATGAAAACATTTTGCAGAAATTTTTTTTTGCAAACTTTATTTTATAAGTTAACGCGAATTATCTATTAACACGTTTAAACCCTGGGTTTAAAAAAGGAGCCTTAATTTTATAAAGATTGTAGGACATATTATTAAATTTAAGAGAAGAGAGAGACAAAATAGGACTTTATTTTAAGATAACTATATTAAAGAGAGGAAGAATTTGAGAATGCACAAAAGAGATAAGTCTACTTTTTTTTTTTTTCTATCTCTATATTGTTCCATAGAGAGTGAGAGAAAGATTGTTTTCATATTTTAATTTGAGGAGAGAGAGAATATGCATAAGTGAGATATAATGAGAGATTTTAAGAGAGATTTTGATGAACGAGAGTATGTGCAAGACATAAATGAGAGATTCTAAGAAAGATTTTGAGAGGGAGATGCAAGAGAGAATGAAAGATTTTAAGAGATGAGAGTATAGAGAGAGAATGAGAGATTTTAAGAGTGGAGAGTAGAGAAAGAGAGAATCTCCTACTACAAGATTTTATTAGGATTTGTTTGAGAGAGTATACACAAGAGAATGATAATGAGAGATTTTCGAAGAGATTTTGAGAAGGAGAGATAATGAGAGATGTTGAGGAGAGAGAGTACATGGAAGAGAGAGAGAATGAGAGATTTTAAAAGAGATTTTGAGAAGTAGAGAGAGTAGGTGAAAGAGAGAGAATGAGAGATTTTAGGAGAGAATGAGAGATATAGGAATCTATTTTATAGGATAACTAAATGTGTGAGAGAGAGAGTACATGAGAGAGAGAGAATGAGTATGTATAAGAGGGATCTTCACACCTATTTTATAAGAATTTATTTTAGAACGCGGTTTCTATGCAACCAGCCAGCATATTGTTGAAACATGGACTTGGCAATAAATATATTTTTTAAATATAATTTGATCCTAAGTTTTAGACAATACACAATCTTTAACATGGAGATCATGAATATGGAAAAAAAAAGCAAAAAAGGAAAACTAGAAATAATAATTATAGTAAAAAACATTTGGATCATCAGTTACAATTGTTTTTAGGAAAAAGTTTATAAAGGGATGCAACCTTATAATTTAGAACTATGGATGCCCCTCAAAAATCCATCGGAAAAGGTAGTTTTAGTGTTGAAAATCCCTTTGATTGATCATCTCTACAACGAGATGTATGACTATGAAAACTAAAAAGATTTTAAGTCTCATAAATAGTGTATTTTACAACATTTTATCTACACTGTCCATTTTCAAGATTTTCATATGTTTACAGATCTACTTGATTTTAACAATTTTTGAAATTTAAAATTTATAATTAGATATAAAAATAGATTTTGACATAATCCTAAAAACATTTTACATCAAAATTATATACCATGAAAAAATTTGAAGGTGCACCTTACCTCTACACCTACGGATGCGTCCGTAGCAAACTACACCCTTGTTTTTTTACCTCTGAACGGCATTTTGTAGAATACGATCCAACCCACATGAAACAAGTTTCCTTTATTTCATAAGATAACTAAATTTGAGAGAGAGATATAGATGATCTCAACATTGTCTAGAGTACACCAAGAGAGAGAGATTTCTTGATTTTAATGTCAATGCTTATCTCAATATTGTTTTCATATCTTAATTTGAGTGAGAGATCGACATTGCTTCCGTATTCTATTAAGAGATTTCCATATCCATCCTTATCTCAACATTGTTTACTATATCTTAATTAGAGAGAGAGAGAGGAAGGGGTGTTATGAGAGAGGGGTTGAGAAGAAACCACCTAATCACAACAGTGTGTTATGAGAGAAAGAGAGGCTATATATATTGGGTTTATGTGGCCTTTAGAGGCCTTATGAGAGCTTGTATGAGAATTTTATATAGTAAAACATAAACTCAGTGAGACTGTGGTTCTTTTGTGGACCATACTAGGCAAATGTGATTTACTGATATTCGGACTAGGCTCGACGTGCTAGGCCAGTCGAGTTTGGAAAAACCCAAGATACATGGGCATAGGGATCTATCGAGAAGAGTTTAGTGGGTTATCCATTGATGAGGTCGGAGTATGCCCAGATAAGAACTGACGGACTATGTGGCCCTTGCGTGTGATGAACAACCTTTAGAGATAGGGCTAAAACCTCATTGTTATATCGTCACACGACATATACATAGATAGCTATTTTGAGATTCGTCAATGAGGGTGAAGCATGTGCATGTGTGAGAGATTACCCCTATGCACCATAGAGTCATGGTCGCATCATGGTAAAGAGAATGATGATTTTTTTCTCTAGGGGAGAACCTGAAATTTTTTTTGGCCTCTAGGGGAGAACTTAAAATTTTTTTGTCTTTAGGGGATAACCTAAAATCCATAGACTAGGATTGCTTCCCCTAGTCTATTGGCTGACTTTGGTGGTCCAATCATGAGCCTCTGCACTGGACTGTGGGTCATGAGAACTGCTTGGTCAGTTTGAGAAAGCTAGGTGGATCGTAGTTTGCAGTTGAAGCTGGAGTGCTCCCGTATATTGATAAATTCCTAGATCTAACGGATCCGATTCCCATCAAAATTAATTAGTTTTAATTAATTTTATGATATAGACTTTTTGAATATTTATTTGAATTTTTGTGAATATTCTAATATTTTATTTTGTCATTTGGATTTATAAATTGAGATAAAATAATTTTTCAATGTTTTAAATAAAATATAAGATTTAAAAATTCTAAATATAAAGTAAAATATTTTTTAAAATTATATGAGACCCTCCATAAATATGGGCCCAATTTAGAATATGTGGGATTTGGTGGGGCCATGTGTGGCCACCAAATGGTGGCATGCCCCATCCATAGGGACTAACTTGTTCTTCAAAAATGCCTCATCCATAGGGACTAATTTGTTCTTCAAGAATGCCCCATCCATATGGACTAACTTGTTCTCCAAGATTGAGTCTAACTTGTTCTCCAAGATTGGGTGATAGTTATCCATTGTTTGTTGACTTATCTTTTGGGTATAGCCAACTTAGTTTAATATTTGAAATATTTAGTAAATATTTGAATCTAACTTGTTCTCTAAGATTGGGTGATAGTTATCTACTAGTTTGTTGGCTTATCTTTTGGGTATAGCCAACTTACATAATAATATTGAATATTTGAAATAAATATTGAATATACTGAAAAAAATAAGATATACACTTTCTTTATTTAAAAATTTGATAGGAATAGATATAGAAAATGGAGGATAAGGCTCAAGCTCATCTCTTTGAGCCTTGATGGTGGATGAAAGAGATAAATGACTCAAATCTATCATCCCACAAGTCTTTTTAGATCGACGGTCTAGATTTGACCCTAAGAATTGAGGTAAACCCCAAGGTATAGAAAATAATTTGACTCTATGAATTAAGGCAAACCCCAAGGTATAGAAAATCTATAAAAAGAGGCTCTCCTACCTCATAAAATCTCTACACCTATTTTCTCTTATCTCTCTAAGGGATTATCTCTCTCTCTCAAAGTTTTCTCTTTAAGTAGCACGCTCGGCTTTAAGATCTCTCCCAATATTTTCTAAGGGGGCACACTTCAACCAAAATCTCTCTCAAGTTAAAAGGGCACGCCCAAGTCATCTCTCTCGTTTCTAGGTGTCACGCCCAAGCTAAAGTTAGCTTGAGGTGGTTTGATTTTTGGGTAGCAAATGGGAAGATCCCCGTGCTAGTAGATATCTCCCTCTCTCTTTGATCTATCTCTCATTTCTCCAAAAATCAAGCCAAATGGGCTTGAGAAATATTAAGGCATTGAGGCCTTAGGTAGTTGGTTTTAGATCGAGATCAATATGTCATTGAAAGGGTTATGCCATATATAGGATAATCAAGACATCGATCATAGATCCTGAGCACCAACGGAAAGAGGAAACTTGGTGTGGGGTGTACTAAGCTCGGTTGAGATAATCTTCGGCACTCTCTTTTTGTTTCTTGACATATTTAATTATATTATCGTTATATTCTTAAGCATAAGAATTGTGGATGTTTATTTGTTTAAAGAAAATTGGTTTAATGACATCAAGGTTTTTAAGATCTTGGATTTGTTAGTTTTGTTTTCTTTAAAACAAGAGTTATTGTAATAAGATTACTTGTAAGTGATCTTTGCCAAAAAAAATAAAAAGGAAAGGGGTGAAAAGAAGAAAAACAAAAAAATATATTTTCGACAAGATCACATTAATCTTTATTTCAATATGGAGAGAGAGAGAGTAGAGTAGAGAAGAGAAAGAGAGAAAGAAGGGGTGGGGAGGGCATGAGAAAGAGAGGGGTTAGGGAGGAGGTTGTGAGAGAGTGGGATAGAGAAAGAGAGAGAAAGGAGGGGGTGTAAGAGAGGGGGGGTAAAAGAGCGTGTGAGAGGGGAGAAGAGAGAGAGAGGGCAAAAGGAGGGTGGGGGAGGGGACAGAGAGAGGAGCTATGCGGAGATAATGATTGATTTAAGAAAAAAAGAATTTTCTAACTCTTCACATTCTCTTAATCTGCTTTTACCTTTTTATATAGTTTAATAATAATATTTTATAATCATTTTTTGATTATTTAATAAGATATTTAATAAGATATTCTTTATTAAAGTTTGTTAATTTGATGTATCAATTCCTGACCAAATTTTATTGATGCATTATTTATGTATATGTGTTTTCACTCTTATGTAATGTGTGACAAAATTCAGATTCACTTTGGTATATTGTTTTATAATTTTTTGTTTGTTTTTTTAGTTATTTATCCTAAAAGTTCATATAAATCTTATTATATCTCCTCCTACTAATATTATTTTTTTGTTATAAGATAACAAATGTGAAGCGCGATAAAGTTCAGATTCACTTTGAGCTGTTGCTTTATTCTTGGGTGAGTGTAGCCATTAAAGGTCTTATGAGTACTTGTAAAATAAAATGATATAGTGGAACATGAACTCAGTGAGAGTGTAGTCCTTCGTAGACCATACTAAGGAAACGATGTTTGCTGATACCGGATTGAGCTTAACGTGCTAGGCCAATCGGTTGGGAAAATCCTATGTTACTTGGGCATAGAAACATATCCGATAAGGGTTCTAATAGGTCATCCCTTGATGAGGTCGAAATATGCCCAGATGAGTGAGTCGAAGAACTGTGTGACCCTTGTGTGTGATAGTGGCCTTCAGAGACCGGATCAAAGCCTCATCCGCGAGCCATCATACGACATGCATATATGATAGCCGTTTTCGGGAAAGTGAACCACCTTTTAGGGTGAAGCTTATGCATGTGCAAGAAAAACCTCTATGCGCCATAGAAGTTGTGGTCACATTAGATCTAGGTGACCTTGGTACGTCTCTAAGGGAGAACATGAAATCCACAAACTAAGATTACGACCCCTGAAGCTAAAGATGTATCATCTTCCTTTTCACCTAGCTGTAGCCAAGGATCTGGGGAAGAAGTCTAGGACTCATTTCGACCATTTTCTGATTGCTCTTGCAATTTTGGTTGTAGCAGAAGATGAAGTTACTGCGAATCCATTGCTCCTTACGAATGAACCTTTTGTGAGTGATGATTTAGAGGTTGGAGACTTGGTTGTCTCAAAATCCGCGGTGGCTATTCCCCTAGATGTCTTATCTCAGGTGAAGAATTAGCCTCTAATTATTCCTGGATCTTGCCCTGATAAGATACCGTTGACAAAAACTATGGCTTCAGAGGCGTCTCCCTTGGTGGAAAAATTGATGGATGATATGGGTATGGATGATGTGCCCTTGAGTGTGGTGATAGAAAAAATAATGGAGCGTTGTAGAGCTAGGATTACTGTGGTCAACAAAAAGGGGACAACCAAAAATATTGAAAAGGCTCCAATCTAGATTTGGTCTCTGTCTCTAAGACTCCTCCGAAAGATCCTGTCAGTGGTAAAAATAATAAGGTTATTGTGAAGGGCACTCGCTCTTCAGGAAGACTTCAAGCCCGAGGTATCATCAAAGATGGTTCGTCGATGGCTGTGATTGCTTTCCATGATCTTACTGTGGTGGAGGTGGACTCATCTTCAAATTCATCTTTCAGTAATGAAGAGCGGGATGCAACACTGATGATGGAGGATCTGTACTTTGGCTTTGGTCTTGATGGACCAGGTTCATCCTCAAACCCTCCTCCTCTTGCTTTCTAATGAATTTGTTATCTTGGAATGTAAGGGGTTTAGGTCACCTTAGTAGGAAAATGGATGTTTTTTTCTTGGTTTCTAAGTATAAACTGATAATTTCTAAGCACAAAAGTGACATCTCTACTTTTTATATTTTTTTTCATATCTCTACATTGTTTCCATAGAGAGTGAGAGAGAGATTGTTTTCATATTTTAATTTGAGGAGAGAGGAAATATTCACAACATAGAGATAACGAGAGATTTTAAGAGAGATTTTGAGAATGAGAGAGAGTACGTGCAAGAGAGAGAATGAGAGATTTTAGGAGAGGAGAGTAGATAAAGAGAGAATATCCTAATACGAAATTTTGATAAAAAGTGTACATGAAAGAGAAAGAGAATGTGAGATTTTAGGAGATATTTTGAGAAGTAGAGATAGTAGGTGAAAGAGAGAGAGAGTGATAGGCTTTAGGAGAGAATGAGAGATATACAAATATATTTTATATGATAACCAAATTTGAGAGAGAGAGTATACACAAGAGATGAGAGATGAGAGATGAGAGAGAGTAGGCAAAAGAAAGAGGAGAGAGAGTGAGTACGCACAAAAGATAGATCTACACACTTATTTTATAAGA
Source organism: Amborella trichopoda (assembly GCF_000471905.2). The sequence continues at coordinate 2,489,053 of NW_006494916.1, read as the reverse complement.
ATTTATTTTAGGACACGATTTCTATGCGGCTAGCCAGCATATGGTAGAAATGTGGACTGGGCAATAAATATATTTTTTAAATATAATTTGGTCCTAATTTTTAGAGAATACACAATCTTTAACAAGGAGATCATGAATAAAAAAAATAAAAAAATGAAAGGTAGAAATAATAATTATATTAAAAAAACATTTGGACCGTTAGTTACAATTGTTTTTAGATGGACCACCTATTTGCATCCATCTTTAAGATGGATGCATTATACCTCTGGACGACATATTGTAGAAATGCGATCTAGCCCACAAGAAACAATTTTCCTTTATTTTATAAGATAACTAAATTTGAGAGAGAGATATAGAAGATCTCAACATTGTCTATAGTACACCAAGAGAGAGAGAGATTTCTTGATTTTCATGTCAATGCTTATCTCAATATTATTTTCATATCTTAATTTGAGAGAGAAAGATCAACATTGTTTTCGTATTTTAGTGAGAGATTTTCATATCCATCCGTATCTCAACATTGTTTACAAATCTTAATCACAAAGAGACAGTATGGACAAGCGAGAAATATTTTCATATCCATCTTTCTTTTAATATTATTTTATTTTTTCAAACCTCTTAAGGTTGGTACCAATTAGATCTTACAATAGATTTTCATATCCATGTTTATCTTAATATTGTTTCTCTTATTTTTTCAAACCTCCTAAGGTTGATACCAATTAGATCTTACAATTTTATTTTTTTATTTGAGGCTGTATGGAGAGAGAGAGGACGTGAGAGAGAGGGAGGCAAAGACATGAGAAAGAGAGAGGAGGGGGACGTTGTGAGAGAAGGGTAAAGAAGAAACCACCTAATCACAAGAGAGAGTTAATGAGATGCAATATGGAGAGAGAGAGAGTAGAGTAGAGTAGAGAAAAGAGATAGAGAGAGAGAGAGGAGGGAGGGTAGGGATTGAGAAAGAAGGGTGAGGGGAGGTTGTGAGAGAGTGGGGTAGAGAAGAGAGAGAGAAGGAGGGGTGTGAGAGGGGTAAAAGAGAGAGGTGGGGGGAGGGGGAGGGGAGGGGGAGAGAGAGAGAGAGAGAGAGAGAGAGAGAGAGAGAGAGAGAGAGAGAGGCGTGAGAGAGAGGGCAAATGAGGGTGGGGAGGGAACAGAGAGAGGAGCTATAGAGAGGTAGAGATCGATTTGAAAATTTTTTTTTTTTCTGAAGTCTTCACATTCTCTTAATTTGCTTTTACCTTTTTATGTATTTTAATAATAATATCTTATAATTATTTAATAAGATATTCTATGTTAAAGTCTATTAATTTGATGTATCAATTCTTGACCAAATTTATTGATGCATTGTTTTTGTACGAGTGTTTTCACTCTTATGTAACGTGTGACAAAATTCAAATTCACTCTGGTGCGTTGTTTTATAATTCTTTTGTTTGTTTTTTTTGTTATTCATCCTAAAGTTCACATCAATCTAATTCTATCCCCTCATAATATTAATTTTTTTTGTCATAAAATAACAAGCACAACAAAGTTTAGATTCACTTTGAGATATTGGTTTATAGTTTTTTTTATTTGCTTTTTATGCTTTCATTTTGGAAGTTCACATAAATCTAATTGTGTCTCCTCCTAGCATTGTATTTCTTACTTTTGAAGTAATTGTTCATAATGTCATAATCAACTTTACGTGATCCAATATATCATAATCAACTTTCAGAGGCATTTTGGTCATTTTATTTATTGAGAATATTTTTTTAAATATTTTTTTACAGATGCGAGTTTAAGAGAGAAGTGGATGCCCAAATTCGGTGTCAAAAGTTTTTGTAGAAAAAAATAAAAATACAATTGTGAAGAGGCATGACATTGTGATTGGGGTAATCTCAGCCGTCCATTCAAAATGGATATTTTGATAGGGGCTAGTATATAAGTTTTTTAAAGTAGGGGAAGTATAAAATGCTTGCTCATCTATAATATAAGTGTAGGTTTTTTTTTGAATTCAGAATGAATACATTCGAGAACTTAGGGGTGGCTCCAATAAGTAATAACATGAGAGAAAGTAGACTTAGGTAGGTGGACCACATGTAGCAGAAACCTAATACAATACTGGTTACAATGGCCAACTTAGTTCAAGTGGAACCCTCTAAAAATGTAAGGCTAGTCCTAAAAAGGCATGGATGGAAGTTGTTAGAAGAGATATGGGGACTTATGATTTGAATGAGGGTATGTTCTATGAGCAGTATGGCTACAACATAATTCATTCATGTAGCTGACGCGGAATAATTGGGATAAGGCTCGGAAGGTCATGATGCCATAAAATGACAAAAATATCCATAATTTTTTTTCAAATAATTTGATTACTTTATTTTTATTTAATTATTTTAATATATATATATATATATATATATATATAATGGTGAAAAGTATGGACACAAAATTTAAACTGTCCTATATATAGAAAAAGGAAAAAAATTAAAATACTTGATGTGTTCTTAAAAAGTGGGATATGAACATA
>NW_006494916.1:2443866-2473843 GCF_000471905.2 Amborella trichopoda | reverse complement strand
ATATATATATATATATATATATATATATATATCATCATCATCATCATTATCATCATCATCATTTTAGCCTTTTTCCAATTAATTGGCGTCGGCTACATGAATCCCGGTTTTTCATTCTGCTCTATTAAAGGTCATATCTTCAGGGAGGTCATAAGTCCCATATCTTTTCAGACTATTTCTAACCATGCCTTTTTGGGTCTACCCTCTTCCCTTTTCAGTCCCTCCACTTAAACTAACTCGCACCTCCTAACAGGTGTTGTACTTGGTCTGTGCCACACATCGCCAGCCCACCTAAGTTTACTCTCTTTCATTTTATCGCTTATTGGTGCCACACCTAAATTCTCTTGAATAGATTCATTTCGAATTTTATCCCTTCTTGTCTTGTCACTCATCTACCTCAACATCCTCATCTCCGCTACACTCATTATATGGGTATATTGTTTTTGTCTGCCCAACGTTCAGCCCCACAGAGCAAAGCTGGTTTCACTGTTGTCCTATGGAATTTACCCTTCAGCCTCATTGGTATGCAGCGATCATATAAAATTCCAGTTGCACATTTCTATTTCGCCCACCTAGCTCTAATTCTATATGTGACATCTTTCTCGATCTCTCTATTTTCCTAGATTATCGACCCAAGATATCGAAAGTGTCTTTTGTGCTTCTTGGCCATTAACCTTAATTACTTCCTCATCTCTACTCCTATTATTACTAAACTTGTACTCCATGCACTCTGTCTTAGTTCGACTAATTTTAAAACCTTTGGATTCTAGATCGTCCATCCAAATTTTTAACTTTGTGTTGATGCTATTGCGGGTCTCATCAATCAAAACTATGTCATCTGCGAACAACATGCACCATTAGAGGTCAGTTTTATTATTGTCTCTAGTTATATTTGTATTTTTAATGAAAAGTATACAATGAGAAAATTTATCTTTCATACAAGGTGGTCACAACTAATCTTGACCATTAGATGTGAGATTAGATGGCTGCATTTATTCCATTGATCAAACTCAGACATCAAAATAATTTTTCTTGAACTTTGTGACACACTCAAGCTATTAGATTTCACATCGGATGGTTATAAGTAATTGTGACCTCTTTGTATCAAAGGTAAATGGTATCACTATATACAATCCCATTTTTTATTTACGTTGAAATTAATTTTTTTAGTCTTAACTTGGGACCCAGTGTAAACAAACCATACAAGTCAGGCCGCGACATCTCCCATTCAAATATGGGCGTACATTGATAATCTCATTAAGCGAGGGAAGATAATTATGAATGTGTGCGAATGTGTAAGGCAGATTGAGGTGCACCTGTTTATTCATTGCCCGTTCATATCCAAAGTTTGGTGGTGGTGTTTTCAGATGATGGGGATAAACATAACTTTACCACAATATGTGTTGGATATGATTGTTCAAATGGATGTGCTTTTACCGAAAATTGGAGGCGATATTTGGAAAATTTTGTGGGGAGTAATACCATAGGAGGTATGGTTGGAGAAAAATCGGAGAACTTTTGAAGGGGTGGTTTGGAGTTTTGAAAGGGTGTTGAACAATATCAAGCTTTCACTCTGGTCTTGGTTGTCCGTCACAAAGGTAGGAAGGGGAATATCTAAGGCTGATGTGATGATTAACCTACATAACCTATTTCAATTGTGCCTAAAAATAGGCCATGTGCAGGGTAGAAGCCACCAAACCAAGGTATCTTAAAGTTGAGTTTTGATGGCAGTTCTTTAGGTAATCCAGACCCAACTGGCTTTGGTGGAGTGGTACGTGATTGGCAAGGAAATGTAATAGTGGCTTATGCAGGTCTACGTGGAGTGGCTACGACTAACCATGCTGAGCTCCTATCTTACATGATTTAAAATTACTAGTGGCCAAAAACTTTGGAGGTGGTTATATCATTGAAGGGGATTCAATGAATGTGATAAAATGGTGTCAGAGAGAGCAACGTTTCCCTTGGCAACTCAAACTAGTTGATCTACAAATCTTCAATTTGATGGCTGTGCTGATGTTATCCTTAGCACATGTGTATAGGGAGGCAAATGATATGGCTGATTCGATGGCCAAGAGAGGTGTAGAGTTAGCGTTTTGTATGATATCTGATAATGTAGAAACTCTGCTGTAACTTGCTCTTATTTAAAAAAAAAAAAAAAGAAAAAAAGAAAAAGAAAAAGAAAAAAAGTGTACAGTGAACAATAACTCTCTCGGGCGAAACAACTACTTGGGAAGTATTTTTTAGTCCAAGTTTTTGGATCTAAGCATCACAAGATGCTTATTATCGAAGAATAACTATTTGGATTTTTGACTGTAGATCTTTTCCCCAAATCGTGGATGGATCATGTGCAATCTTGGGATGTAACCCTTTGACATGTAGAGAGTGAGATTTTTGTTTAGGTTGGTTCATAGGTTCTAAAGACTAGATCCCAAAATTTGAGATATACTTCCACAAGACTAGAAAATCTTTTGTAAATGCATTTGAAAAATCCCATCGTTTTTCTTTTAGGCAAGCTTTCTATACTTCCCCTATTGTATAAAATTTTTATACTTCCCCCTAGCCAACCGTCTATTCTGAATGGACGGTTGAGATGACCCCAATCACAATGTCACATCTTTACATTATTTTATTTTTATTTTTTTACAAATTATTTTGACACCAAATTTTGGGTGTCCACTCCTCTCTTAAACTCGCATTTTAAAAAAAAAATAAAAAAATAATCTCAATAAAATAAAGTGACCAAAATATCTCTGAAATTTTGAAATGGTATTTTGATTATTATGTTTTATTGAAAAATTATTTTTAACATGTTTTTTAAGTGTGCCTCATTGAGATGATGGCATATACCAAATTTAATTTTCATACAATTTGTACAAATAAATAAACATAAAATACTTTATCTTAGATCAAATTGTTAGTGGCTCATTTGATCTAAATTGAATGGTTGGATTAGGGGTATGTAATTTCTATGTTGTAGGGGAAGTATAGAAACCTTTTCATTTTTCTTTTTTTGAATGTTTGTACAATATACTTCCTACCATGATCGTGTATTGATCCAGCTAGAAATAAAACAGGAGAGAGCATGAGCCATAATACAATAAATAAAGCATTAAATACACACCCCCAAGAGGAACGGGTATGACAAATTGAAATCCACTATACCTATGAAAGTTACATAAAAAACTTTGGGATATAGAGTTATCTCTCTCACCATCGACAAAATCCAGTTGAGTAAATCCTTTTAGAAGGATATAGATTTATCTCTCTCACTGTAGTCAAAATCTAGTCAAGTAAATCCTTTTAGACGCGCTCGATCGGTACGACCCGCCGATCTCTCATCTCAATTCTATAGCTAAACCATTGTCCAGGAAACCCAAAATCAATCTTCATGGGAACCTTCTCTACAAGAAACCAGCCTCTTAATCTACAAGAGGCACATCCATGGTGTTTTTTCTTGTAGGAAGCTCTTTGCTCTCTAAAGGGAGGCCTTGAGGGCCTTGCCGTTGATGTAGAGGAAGCCTTGCCTCTCTCTATAGAAGAAGCCACTTTTCCCATATGGTGACCCAAATAGGGCACTTTTATCTCTCATACCATATATATATATATATATATAAGGTTAGGAGTCCACACTAAATAGGAAACTTCTTATAAGTGTTACATATATTTCAATTCCATAGATATAAGGTTAGGAGTCCACACTAAATAAGAAACTTCTTATAGGTGTTACATATATCTCAAGTATATCCTAGAGTCTTAATCTTTTTGAATTTATATTTCTTTTAGGAAATTTATCAATATCAATCTCAATCCCACATAATATGATATTTTCTTATGTGAGTGATTTTGGATATTTACCATGTCCAACAATTTTTTTTTTTTTTTTTGAATGTTTGTACGACCATCATTTTATTTATTTATTTATTTTTTAAGTAAAATTCAATGGACATGAATTGGATTTTCTGACTCAAAGGTTTGCAAAACCTATCTGATTCACCTTACTAATAACACTTTCTTTGATGTGTAATTGTTTTTAAAAAAAAAAAAAAAAAAATCTGATTCTTATTAAAAAATAAAAACACAAAACCTGGTTCTAATTATCCATGAATGTATAATTTGCGCTTATGATTGGAGGATGTTAGTAATTATGTATAAGAAAATTAATCTGTTTTAATTGAAAATCGTACACGATCCTAGGTATTGCATTTTTATAAATATTTAAAATTTCTATGTTATTATCAAGTGTGTTCCGTGCCAGGCCCTACCAAACCCATTTATAGTCCTAATGCCACATTGGCCATTTAGAATGAAATCACGATAAATTCTTTTACTTTAATAAAGCGTGGAAAATGCATGTAGAGCATCTGAAACTTACTGTACGCCAGCACTAAATAAGTATACTTGGCACTTGATAATTTTTGCCCAACAAAACTGCAAAAGTTATCATGCAAAATTAAGTGCCTTTGACCACACTCGGTGCTTAAGCGGTGATGTAGATCAGAATTGACTCTTCCGAATTGAGAATTGGTCCGGGTGATGGTGTAAAATATTGGGAATCAAACAGTTTCCCTTATAAACGTACCAATTCTTCGACAGAACCGTCCGGTTTTGTCAAAGAACCAGTACAAATTGGCTCCATATATTTTTAATTTTTTATTTTTCTAATCATTGAACTGGTCGGTTTTGTCTGGTTCCAACCAGAACTAGTCCAGTTAAATTTTTTTTAAAATTTTTTTCTAGATTGCCATAATGCAACTTAACAAATTTTTTTCAACTCTTTTAACTGGCCAGTTCCACCCTAATGTAAAAATGGATTTGTGTCTACTGAGAGAAATAATGGGTTTGAAGTGAATAGGGACAACTCTTGATTCCGACAGAAAATTCCGCCTAATTAAGTACATAATCCAATCCGGATCGGTGATTTTCAAACCCTAGCAACAACCAAGAAGAGAATTGGGCCTATGGCATAGCACAGTAGCGTTCTAAGTCCAATCAATGATTGTGTTCTAAAGTCTAAACAAAGGCATCGTGTTCTAAACTAAGGTTGAAGTTGCATTTGGGAAATGGCTCTATATCAAATATAGAGCCATAACACCACTTAACAAAAAAGAAAATGAAGAACAATAATATTGTTTAAAAACAAAGAGTAGTGCAATAACACCATCTACCAAAGGTCAAAAATTTATATAAGTTATAAACTTTTTGCTATAAAAGTAAAGTACACATCAAGAACATACCATAAGGTTGTCACAACACTAGAAAACCGTCTAATTGATCATCTCGATATTGAGCTGCATGGATATGGCAGAAAAAGGTTTTTAAGTCCTAAAATGGTGAGTCCTATAGCATATTATCTGAAGCGTCTATTTTTCAAGATTTTTAAGTGTTTGTATATCTACTCGATCTATATTAACTTTAGAGCTTTTAGTTTCATAATTAGAGGTTCAATTGATTTTTATGCCATCATAGGGATTTCCAAAAAAGGAAAAGATGGGATAGCAATCCCTTAATGAACTTGTAATTATAGGTTTTGGATTCAAACTGAGCTCACTTTGTGTAGAATGTCAACAGAAGGACTTAAAAGACTATTTAATCCTTTCTTTTGTAGGGAAGTAGCTGGCAAATACTCTACAGAGGTGAGATTGTTGATATTGAAGCTCTTGGCTCTCTTATCTGAAGGACTTGGAGTGGATCCTAATTACTTAAACCAGAAATTAGGAGAGAAGCCTAATCAAGTGCTGCTCATAAATTACTATCCACCATGTCCAAATCCCGATTTGACCCTCGGTATCGCAGGCCATTCGGATCCCAACGCAATTACAGTTCTTCAGCAAGGTGAAGTAGGTGGTTTGCATGTTTTCAAAGATGGAAAGTGGTTTGCTATCGAGCCCGTGAAAAATGCTTTCGTGGTTAACATAGCAGATCAGTTGGAGGTAATTGCAATACCGAATTCTAGTTTCCTATCATTTAGTGATATCTATCTTAACCTTAGGAGAACCTGCTGTTCATGAAATAAATTCTCTCTCTCGAACATTGTCTTCAAAAGTGAACACTTTTATTACTTGTACATTTCTTTATTTTAAGAGGTCTTTGACTCTTTTTGACCTAAAATTTTTCAAAAACTAAAATGTAGCTCATATTTCGCAATGATAATATAATATGATCAATGATCCTATGAGATCCTCCCACACCCATGCGTGTAGGACCCCAAAGGATCACCATTAAATTTGACATAGATCTCTAGAAAAGTTATCACATGAGTGTGAGACTTGACTTTTCTAGAGATCTGTGTCAAATTTAATGGTGATCCTTTGGGGTCCTACACACATGAGTGTGGGAGGGAATCACAAGGTCATTTCTCATATAATATAAAGAAAACAAATCGAATGTTTACGTTTCATAAGTCTAGATGGATTTAAAGTTCAGTTTTAAAAAGATTCCTGGAAAATAACATTTTTCTTTTAGGGGCTACCAAGATGGGATACTAGAAACCAGATTGCATAATAATATGAGTGTCTTTGTGTGTGTTGTTCAGGTTATTAGCAATGGGAGGTTCAAAAGCGTGCTGCATCGTGCAGTTACAAACTCCATGGCTGCTCGAATCTCCATACCAATGTTTTATGCTCCCTTTGTAGATGCAATTATCGAGCCTGCAGAGGAACTAGTGAGTGAAGAGACCCTTGCAATTTACAGAAGCTATAAATTTGGTGAGTTTTTCAATATGCTTTGGAATGAATCTGCAACTAGGAAGATTATCCTTGAGCACTACAAGGTTCATCATTAGTGACTTGTTTACCAGATAATATGTAGAGCTGGAGACTCAACTTGAATAACCAAGTCTTGCTCTAAAAGTTGTTAAAATTAAACATTGTGCTCAAATGCAAGGTTATGTCTTTTAATTTTAGGAAAGTATAGAATGAGACCATTTACTTTTGGTACAAGGTGGTCACATTAATCTTGACCATTGGATGTGAAATTGGGTGGCTGCAATTATTCCAATGACCAAGCTCAAACTTCAAAAGAAATTTTCTCGAAATTGACACATCCAAGCTATCAAATTTCGCATCAGATGGTTGTAAGTAATTGTGACCACTTTGTATCAAAGGTAAATGGTCTCATTGTATACAATCCCTTAAGTTTATGCTAAGTACTATCATGGTTTGCATCTTCTTAGTTCCCAGTTCTTCCACCTTTAATTCACAAAAGGGAACCATGACATGGTCCACATCACCATATAGAAAATGTAGTCATGGGGAAATTACCATCCTATTGCTTGGTTGATGATCCACAACTTCGACTGTATATCGATTCTATATTCACCACTGTCCAAAGTGTTGAATGGACCCATATGACCCTTGTGAGATGATGTAAGGAAAAGTTCTGGTGAGTTCTCTGACTCATGCTTCCGCTATGCTTTTCAAGGGTTTTAGGTACTGAACATATCTATTTCTACCTTAAATCTAGGAGTGGCAATGGGCCAGGTGACCCTGGCTGGCCATAAAACAATAGGAGCTGGGCCATAAAATGTGGTATGAGGGCCGGGCTGAGGCCAATGCCAGTTCAGTTCAGCTCAGTCCGGCACTCTTTATTTTATTTATTTTTACCATTATTTTTTCTTCATTTGTTATATGGCCAGGCGTAGGCCGGCCCTATGGGTACAAGGACTGGGCCAGGGCCAAGGCCAAGGCTGGCACCTCCCAAACCCAGCCCGGTGCCACCCTTACTTAAATCGTTGGATATGGAGCCCCAAAAATCCTGTAAATAATATACAACTAATGATCTATGATGTATTGAAATGAATGGACTGAAAGAAGGGACGATATCATTCAAACCTGAATCATGTCATGTATGAGCAGGCTCCGTAAGATTCATCAGAATAAGTGAAAATGATTTGACATGATTCAGATTATGTTCTATTTCACTTACCTAAGAAGGGACGATATCATTTAAAAGGTCAAATCACCTTAGAAAATTATTAAAGGTAGTCAAGTTATATTTGTCAAAAAACATCTGGATAATTATCTTTTGGTTTCATTATGCTCAAGTACCTCTTTGAAATAATATGTTAAAAGTGACTGAATTACTTCTGTGTAGGATTGGAACTCTATACAAGTATGGGAGCAATGTAATTTGGTCTTATTTAGGTTGCCTTGGTCAAATGATGATAATACTCACGGTTGTTCAAAGTAAGTAATATAAAACTCACTTGACATACGTTGTTTCAGTTTCATTGTCCTGAACTACAAATAAGGGTATTATTACGAGGTACGTCAGCTTTTTCAGCCAATATTGAATATGGGCAATTTGATATTTTTTAATATATTCTTTGGGTTAGATACTAGAGTGGAATAAACTTTAAAGTAACCACATTACTATTGGTTGGGATGCTTTGGCATATAATAATTCAATAAAGCGGTTTGACCATTTCGTAAGAGATAACATGAATCATTTTCAAGGCACAAATTTTTTTTTGTTTTTATTCTTTTGTCGATTCATATTGTATTTGATCAATGAGGTCTATAAAATCCTGGATCCTCAATCCATCTTCAAGATAGATTTTGAAAGTGTAGAAGCAATGCAATAGGGGTCCGCATTTGATAGTGGAAGAGTGACCACATTAAAATAGCTGTGTCCACGGGGGCGTAATTGAATCACACTCTTTATCTGTCATGTGGATCGTAGGATATTAATTTTAGGGTTTAGTAAAAGGGTGCGGTTTCTATAGAGCCTAGGCTCTAAACAATCAAAATAGCGCCTACCTTCAAATAGTGTCGAGAAATGTGGTTTCAACGATGGAAATCTTTGTGATAGCCTTAAAATATAATTCATCGTTATTTATACAGTTTAAAGCTTCAAAAATAGTATAGATCGATAGATCTATGAAAACTTGATAATCTTGAAAATTGACGGTCTAAAAATGCATTACAAAATGCATTATTTCCAAAACTTGAAATCTATTTTTTTCTCATGTCTATGCATCTTGATGTCGAGATGATCAATTTGAGAATATTTAGGCATCAAAACAATCTCTTCTAGTGATTTTTTTTAATTAGGCTCTTATTTTATTGTTTAGAGCCTCAGTTTTATATCCCTCAGTAAAAACCCCTTATTTTTAAAATTGATTGTGAAAGCTCCTCGAATTTTGGTTTCATTTGATTCATACGTAATTGTTGGGCTCACACAGTCAAGTCCTCTCGCATGAATGTGGATGTGCGCAGCGGAACTCAGATTTATGCGACACAAAATATACAAAAAAAGATGTGCGTGTGTTATGAGTGGGAAAATCACGCAATAAAACAAATAAAAACTAACATTGAGATTTTACGTGGTTCACCTTTTAGGCTACATTCACTGGAGAATAAGATCAGATCCACTATTAAAAATAATGGTTATAATGTTCTTTCAAGAAGTGAGTTTTTTTTAACTCTCTGATTTCTTCTAATGACTTTATCTATCTAGGTTTTCCCTCTTTGAGATTCTACCCTCTCAGAGGCTTCTTTTCTTTCCCAGAGGCATTCCATCTATCTGAAAGAAAAATTTCTCTCTTTCTCTCTCTAACATACTTCTCTCTCTTCTTCTTCTTCTTCTTCACTCTTTAAGAAGAAAGGTAACTTTTTCTCTCTTCTTCTTTTTTTCTTTAAGAGAAGGCTCTTTGCATTTCTAATATACAAAGAAGAGGCTTTCACAAGAAGATGAACAACACTCAAGATGAGGCACGCTACACCATTTTTATCTCATCTCATCTCAAACCTAGCCTCTCAGGTTACTTTCCTTTTTATGTGGGATTTGATCCTCTTCAATAAACCCACGTTGTCATCTCAATGTGAGATTATCTTTGACTAACAACTTAAATGACTTCGCAATCAAGTCATTTACTATTATTAATTTTATATCCCCATATATTAAGATATTTTTATTAGTGCCCTTCCCTCATGGGATGGGACATCCAACAATCTCCCTTTCCAGTCCCTGGAGGGAGGTTTCCCTTCGCAGATCAACTAGGTGCTCATATATCACATATGTCAGCCATGCCTCTATATAACTCTTGTTTATCTCTAGCCAATATCTTTGTAATTATATCCAACTTACTCTTGTCGGTATGGATTTTCCCTGGTTGCAATAGTTTTTCACCCTTATGCAGTTTGGACTGCCATGAAACAGTTCCCCCTGTAAAACTAAGTAGGTATCTCAAGATTGACTTCTTGGAGTCTAGTTATCTAACTATGTCTTTATCTGTGTACCCTTGTAACACATGTTTTCCTCCCCCAAAGTTTAATTACACTTTAGATGCTCCTCTAAGATATATGAATATCCAATTGACACTTACCCAGTTTTCCTTGCCAAGTTAGTGATGAATCTACTCATTATGCTAACTGCTTATGCGATATATGACATCATGCACACCATAGCATGCATTAAACTTCTTACGACTGACACGTAGGGAACTTTCTACATTTTTTCCTTCTTCTTTCAGTTCAAGGGCTCTACTTGATACTTAACTCTCATGCTTTTTTAACCTTAAGCAACTTTACCAACTCATAATTGTGATTCTTATACAAGGATTTTTTCTCATCTTGCATAGTTTTAACCCATACCCTTTTCTAATGGAAGAAAAATGTTTCTTTCTAGGGTTGCCAATGGGCAGGGCCATCCTTGGCCTTTCCCTGCCCTATTCCTTTAGCCAAGCTCAATAAAAGTTAAAAGAAAAGAATATAGAATGTTTCACTCACCCACTTAGAGCCATCTCGTACAAATATGGATGTGCACAGTGGAAACCAGGAAATATGGAAACACAAAATATGCCAAAGTCGATATGTGTGTGTATGAGTGGAAAACATGCAATAAAACATATAAAAAAATAAATCTTACTGGCACCGGATTTACGTTGTTCACCTTTTCAGGCTACGTCTATGGTTAAACTAGTCTTCCAAGAAAAAACACTTATTGGGATTACTGATTTCATCTAGAGATCTCTAGGATTTCCCTCTCTGATCTAAGAGATTCTGTTCTTTCTAGAGGCTTTCTCTTTCTAAAAGAAAAAATTATTCTCTTTCTCTCATTTTTCTTTGATTCTCCCTATTTTCTCTCACAACAAAGAAAATACTTAAGAAGATGATCACTGACTCTCTTTCATCTTCTTCTCTCTAAGAAGAAAGATAACACTCTCTTCAGAGAAGGATGACTCTCTCGCCTCTTCTTCTTCTTCTTCTTTACAAAAGAAAGCTTCATGTATATCTGATACACAAAGAAGAGTCTGCCCAAAGAGTGGCCCAAGAGAGACACATGCCCAAAATGGTCTAAGAGAGATGATGTGGTTAAAACCAACTAAGAGTACCCAAAGCCTCTCACGTATTCCCTTTTATGTATGGACAAGGGATAAGAAGTGTATCAATAACCTCCTAAAAGGAGGTCCATCTCTATCTCGCTTTTAGGAAAGAGATAAGAGGAATATATTGCCATACCAAAGCCTTATGTGAGATCCTATTTTTATGGAAAGAAGACTTAGTCAACAAGTCACTATTTTTCATATTTCCGAACTACCCTTTATAAAAAAAACAATTATATTGGTATCCCTCCGTCATTAGATGAGATTCCCAATAATTTCCCCCTCCAATCCCAAGAGGGAGATCTCCCTTCGCAGATCAATTAGGTGCTCAAATGACACCCATGCTAGTCATGCTTCTCAATTACTTTTGTTTGTCTTTGGCCAAGGTCTTCGACATCATATCCGATATGTTCCTGTCGGTATGGATTTCCCCTAGTTGCAATAATCACATTCTGTAGCTTGTACTGCCATACAACAACTCCCCTTGAAAAAGTAATTAAGTATCCCGAGATTGACTTCTTGGAGATTGGTACTCCCACGATGTCTTCATCTATGTACCAATGTAATACAAGTTTTCCTCCTTTAAAGCACAAATACAGTTTGGATAATCTTCGGAGACACTTGAATATCAAATTGACTGTTGTTAGTGTTTCTTGCCAAGATTAGCGATATTTGAATCTGATCAAGGTGTTACTATCACTCCATAGAGTCATTGGTGGTTAAAGTAATTCACTGTCGGTCAAAGTGGTGACTGACGACCCATTGGTCAATACCGTCTTTACACATTGGCGATTCATTGATGTCAAGATAATGACTAATGGTCTGCCGATCAAGACTTTCTTTGCACAATGAGAATTCACCGACAATATCTAGTTGAGCTCACCAAGCATCTGCTGCGTGTGCTTCCTACAACCTATCCATAGGGAACTTTATGTGTTTTCTTCGTTCTTCTTCTCGAGTGAAGGGATCTCTTGATACTCAACCCGTGCCATCTTGCCTTTCGACAATTTTACCAGGTCATAGGTGTGATTCTTATGCAAGGATATATCTCATCTTACATAGCTTTAGCCCACACCACTTTGTGTTTGTCAACTTGACTTCTTAGTAGATTTCCATCCCTTGTAGACTAACTGGTAGAGGGTTTATGTCCCCTAGAGGACGTCCTCAGTTCAACTATAGGTGGTACTTCTTGAACAGCTTGCTTGCCTTGCTCACCCTGAACGTACATGTAAACTCCTTTGACTCATCATCTTGTTTCACTTCTCCCCCGTCTTCATTTATCATGGGGGAAGAACTACGACCGGTTCTGAATCATTGAAGTTTCGTGGATGTGCTTCCTTCTTCACATCATCAATAGTAAGGTCTTCCTAAAAGATCAAAAAGACCACCTATACCTTTGGTCACCTTCCTGTACTTAGGATCCTACAGCCTAAGCTGAACTTTTCATCTGAGTACCTTTAGAAGATGCATATGAGTCTTTTCTTATTCAAACTTGGATATTTGTTGCTTGGCATGTGCACCAATGCCCTGAGCATCATCAAGTGTGACTAAGAGATATCCTTTCCAGTCCAACCTCTCTCTTAGATTTGACCATCCAAAGAAAACAACGAGATCGATGTTAAGTAACATGTTGTGAGGATTGTTTTACCCCAATACACCTTGTTGGTGGATAACATGCTCCTAACCCTGAGACACTTTAGTAGCTTGCATCTCCCTTTCTACCATGCGAGGAAATCCTGAAAGATCTCAAACACCTGATGTTTTAGTTTCACTCATACCGTGTATGAAGTATCATCGATGAAGGTGACGAGGTATGTTGCGCCACCAAAGGACTCCGATGCTCTGATATCCACAACTCAATCTGAGTTGCATGATGCATTTTTAATGCACCCTTCACCACAATTTCCAATCACAACAAAATTGTAGTCACTGTAGTGGTTTGCCTGCCATCACCCATGGTATTGTCCTCATACCGTTCATTCTTAAGCTTTCGACAATCTTTCTTGATGTGCGTTTCCTTACCATAATGAAAACATTTGATCCCCCTTTTCGTCTTCGATCAATTTTGGTCATTATTCTTAGACCTTACTCGATTTGTGATAAGAGCTTGCGAGTCCGATGTGTTGGAGGCTTTTCTTCTCATCTTCTCATTCAGTTGGCTACTAGTGATCTGACTCATGGTTACTATCCCAGCGGGTGTTGAGTTACTCACAGAGACTACCAGTGTCTCCTAACTGTCTGACAATGAATCGAGTAAAAACAAAGCCTGTAGCTCATCTTCCAGGAACAATTTCATCGTTGCGAGTTGGTCCCATCCCCGAACTTTATGTTCACTAACTTCTAGATCAAGAACGCCTTATTTCCGACTGCTTCTTCTCGTACAAGTTATTTAGCTTAACCCACAATGACTTCGAGGATATCTCCATCGACACATGGTGGAATACATTTTCTTCCAACTATAGTCTGATAGTTCTAACAAACTTTTTGTCCAGTCTCTTCCACTCATCGTCTATTATAATTTTGGGTCTGTGTTTTACCCCTTCAATGGGTGTGTACAAGTCGCGACAATATAATAAATCTTCCATCTTTGGCTTCCAGATGATCTAGTTATTACCATTGAGTGATATCATTATGCTCTCGATACTGGAATCCATCTATCCACCACACTGTCTATCCCTCGTGCGTTGTGGTTAGCAATCGCCCGATGGTTTTGGTTAACTGCCCACCGATACTGAACTGCTGCCCGATCGTCAACTGCCTCCTGATTGTGAACCATCGCCTGATCGTTGTGTTGTTCGATCGTTACTGCCACCCGATCGTTGTGACATCTGATCATTACTGTCGCCCGATGAAATTATGTTTTTCCTTACTTGCCCTACAACCGTTAGGTTTGCTACACCATAAAACGGTGATAGGGAGGACTAAGCAGCAAGGGAAAACACGCTCTGATACCACTTGTTGGGCTCACCCACTTAGAACCCTCTCACACGAATGTGGAAGTGCACAGCAGAAACCAAGAAATATGGAAACATAAAATATGCCAAAGTTGACGATTGCGTGTACGAGTGGTAAAACATGTAATAAAGCATATAAAGAAATAAATCTTACTGGTACGGGATTTACGTGGTTCAGCTTTTCAGGCTACGTCCATTAGAGAAAGAGACAAACCCACTATGAAACTCACAAGTTACAATAGTCTTCCAAGAAACAACCTTTCTTGGGATCACCGATTTCATTTATAGAGACTTCTCTCTAGGATTTTCCTATCTGATCTCAGAGACTTCTTCCTTTCTATAGGCTCTCTCTCTTTAGAAGAAAATATTCTCTCTTTTTCTTTTTTTTCTTCCCTTCTCCCTTTTTTCTCTCACAACAAAGAAAAGACTTGAGAATATGATCACTCGCTCTCTTTCATCTTCTTCTTCTCTTTAAGATTAAGGATAATACTCTATCTTCTTCTTCTAACTTCAAAGAAGAATAACTTTCTCTCTCTTCTTCTTCTTCTTCTTTTTCTATTCAAAAGAAGGCTTCCTGTATATATATATCTATATCTATTTTTCTTATTCTTCTTCTTCATTTCAAAAGAAGGCTTCTGATACATAAAGAAGAGTCCACCCAAAGAATGGCCCAAGAGAGATGCACGTTCAAAATGGCCCAAGAGTTGACTTTGGTTAAAACCAACCAAGAACACCCAAAGCCTCTCACGTATTCTCTTTTTTGTATGGGACAATGGATAAAGCCTTTCACGCATTCCCTTTTATGTTTGGGACAATGGATAACTACCATATTTGAAAGAGTATCCATAACTTTCTAAAAAGAGGTCCATCTCTATCTCTCTTTTAGGAAAGCGATAAGAAGAATATATTCCCATACCACAACCGTACGTGCTTTCTTATTTTTATGGAAAGAAGACTTAGTCAATAGCTCAATTTTTTCCACCTTCCCAAATTGCCTTTCATCAAAAGAACAATTGCATTGGTGTCCTTCCCTCATGGGATGAGATTCCCAACATAGACAAAACCAAGTAAAAGTTAAAGGCAAACAATGTAGAAAAGATGAAAAAGATGGGTCGGGACCGGCCGGGCCAGGTTTGTTCTAGCCTGGCGTATGTCTGGTTTTTTAAGGCCGACTGGGCCACCCTGGCTATTTCCATCCCTATAAAAACCAAAATGTAAAATAATAGTAATTGAAAGTGTGTTAAAAAAACAATTTCAAAGTGAGCGTTTTTTTCATATTTAATCGTTTCCAATATGGTTTAAAGTTCAAACTAATTTTACATTAGCTTAAAATTGAAACTAATTAAATATGTTTGAATAAATCCGCTGAAATCTGCAAAGCGATTTTATGCAAATTAGATTAGATTAAATCAATTTGAACGACAAGATTAAATTTTGGAGCGATACAATTGTACCCCGTGTTTTTAGATTTCATTTTTCAATAGACCGAATGTTTAAAAACATATCTTGGGGCATAGAGATCCCATGTGTTATATTTTCTAACCCCTTGGACTAGCTTGACTCACTTTTAACCCATCGTATAGGAGAGGGGTTATTACGAAATTGAATTTAACCCATGGTATAGGAGAGGGGTTATTACGAAATTGAATTTTTTTGGGTCTATATGAAATTTTCCATTTTTTTTTTTGGTTAAACACCATTTTTTCCTTTACAATGCTTGCTGGCATCATAAAGTGACACACATACTTCCATCGGTTCTAATGCTGATTGTTTTTCTTTTTAACCATTTCATCGAGTAGAAATTCTGGGCTTGTTGGGATGTAATCATTATCACCGATAATTTACTATTTCAATAAAATAAATATTGACAATAGATTATATGTTCTTTGACAATGTCCCTTATAAAATTATATGAAAAACTTATACACAGTTTTACATTTAAATTTATCTTTTTAAAAATCTATTTTCACTTTATTCAAAATAATTTTCTAAAATCATGTTGTTTTAGCCATATATAACAAAATAGAAAGTATTCAAAAAATAAATATAAAAATTAATTAATATTATATAATACAATGTATGTACAAAATAACTAATAGAATAATATTTTGATGAGTATGTTAATTTTCAGGTCAGATAGTTTAATTCTATTAATTATTATTTAAACGGGCCCTATAAGTATGTTATACTAATAGTTAGGACATTTGGACAAATCAGTTGCTTGAGACTTTCTATACCCAACTCAAGATAGATTGAAGGTTATTTATTTATTTTTTTCATCATTTTATTATGGCATATAATAAATATATATTTGAAACCCGGCGATCCAGATTTGGAATTGTTGATCTAGACTAGGAATCGGCCAAGACTGAATCCGTTTTGAGAAAGTATCAATACTAGCCCGGTTTCCCCCCTAAAACCCCCTTTCATTTTTTTTGTTGAAACTTATTTAACACAGTGGAGACCACTTCTTGTAGGGAGGTGGCTAGCAAATGTGCTTTAGAGATAAGGACATTGATATCTCTTGGCTCTATTATCTGAAGGACTTGGACTTGATCCTAGTTATTGGAATGAGAAATTTGGCAAGCATAATCTAATACAGATGATAAATTACTATCCACCATGTCCAGATCCCGAGCTTAACACTTGGGTCGTCATTCTGATCCAGATGGCATCACGGTTCTTCTGCAAGGTGAAGTAGGAGGATTGCAAGTGCTCAAAGATGGAAAATGGATCAACGTGAAACCGAAAAAAAATGTTTTTGTGGTAAACATAGGCTATCAATTGCAGGTACAATACATAGCTCTTCTTATGATTCTTATAATGCAGCCTATATTACCTTTATATAGAAAACCAACCCCAATTTACCTACTCGTATATGAATTAAATTATATGGTGCTACTTGTAAACAAGGAGTTACGAAGTGTTCACATATGTCAATACTAGGATCTTATTGTTTATACCATCTAAATGTCATTAACCTTTTTTGTATATGAATTAATCACATTGTGTTATTTTTAAACAAGAGTTACTAAGTATTCACATATGTCAATACTAGGTTCACATTGTTTACAATAACCATGACCTTTTTATTTGTGGGTAATTTAGCGGGAAAGAGCTCCTACCTATGGTGGAAATGAAATTGTAGACATTATGTTATGATGCCTTGCCATTTTGACCACTTAGGCTTGAGCCCAATCCTACTGTGACTAACATTAAGACTCCATGTATTTCACGGATCCAATTTGAAAAGTATCTTTAAGCCCAACAATAATATACAATTTCTATAAATCCATTGTAGAAAAATAAATATGTCATCTCGACAGTCAGATGACAATCAAGGAGCGTTGGGACGTGCCGTTCCTCAAACTCAAAAAGTTTTGATTTTATTGAGCGGCACAACAACATACTCCAACAATTTACATTGGACATATAAGGATTGTGGTAATGTGATTTTATATATAGTTTTTATTTGGGAATTAAATATTCTAAAAATATTATATGCACCCACAAGAGCATATTGTAGATTCAATCCTTCGGTCAAAAGAAAAATATCTTTGGATTGATTAGGGATCATTCAAATCCCAAAAGATATTCTATTCCTTTGGGAGTACACTGTCCATTTACTCCCTCAGGTAAAAACCCACCTAGGATTAATTTTAGGCCCCAAATTTTGGAAGTATAACCTCTTTAGCACATAGATTAACCTCAATAATTTTTTTTTTTTTTTTCTAATTGCACCTACTAAACGCTTCAAAAAAATTGTCTCAAGATTGAATAAAAAATGTCCAATTTTTAGAGGGTAAAATCTAAGTGTTAAGAAAATTCAAAGTCCAAATTTTTTCTTTCGAGAATAATCATCTCGTGATTCAATTTCAGATTGAAAAATCCTCCCTAGTAGGTCATTTGACCTAGGGATAGAATTGAACTATGCTCCTGAGGGAGCAAGGTATGCTCGATATTCGAAATTTTGGACTGTCTGAGAAATTTTTTATTTTTTAAATACAGATCCAGTGATTCTAATGTTGCTTTACTATAGAAAAAACAGAGAGCTTTATCCGTTGGTGTGAATGGCTTAGGTTATTAGCAATGGGAAGTTCAAAAGTATTGAACACCACATCATCTCGAATTTCAATACCAACATTTTATGGCCCCTTTATGAATGCATTCATTGAGCTTAGCAATGAATTAGTGAGTAAAGAAAGCCCTGCATTTTACAGGAGTTACAGATATGAGGAATTCTTTGACAGGTTTTTTTAGCCAAGAACTCACGGGGAAAGCAGTCCTTGACCACTTCAAGTATTATTCATAGTAAATATTTCAAGGGCCCTATGAGAGGCAATAGTATCATGAACCACCTTGAGCTTGGTGCTATTGGTACCATGGTTGTCAATATTCTACAGCATATCTGGTTCCGTATGGTGAGTGCATTTAGTGAAAATTAGGGATTCATGTACTGGACACAACTGTTTTAAATGGTAGTGAGCCTTTGCCATATTATATAATGTTGGAAGGCAGAATAGAAATTGCGAACCATTTGAGAGTCACATTTAATACATATTTTTCTAAATAAATGATGTAAAAGAGGATCCGAAAAACAGAATCTTGGAAAGATTACTTAAATTATTATAATCATAAAAAAATTATTATAATCATAGAAAAAGGAAAAAGTTTATATAGAGCCGAGGCTCTAAACGATCAAATTAGAACCCACCTCAAAAATTTCGCTAGAAGAGGTTGTTTTGATGTACAAATATCCTCAAATTGATCATCTCGATATCAAGATGCATGGACATGAAAAAAAAATTGATTTCAAGTTTTGGAAATAGTGCATCTTGTAACACATTTTTAGACCGTCAATTTTCAAGATTTTGAAGTTTCCATAGATCTCCTTGATCTGCACTGTTTTTGAAGTTTTAAATTTTATAATTCAAGATAAAAAAATATTTTGAAGCTATCACAAAGATTTTCAGTATTGAAACCACATTTGTCGACATTATTTGAAGGTGCGCTTTATTTTGATTGTTTAGAGCCTCAGCTCTATGCAAACCACACCCATTCTATTGGCTAAAAATTAATTTTATATTTTATATTTTATTTTGTTTTTAACGCAAAATATTTAGCTAAATTTTGGGGTTTCTTTTTTTTTTATAAATAACTAAACAAAAACTATTAAAGTATTTTTAAATAAAAATACATTTAAATTTATATTGATGAATATTTTTATTCAAAATATGTAAAACTGGAATTCAAGACGTCATGTTATAGTGCCCCGCCACCCTGACTAGCTGAATAAGAAATTGTTATATTAAGGCTCGATGTGTTTCATGGATCCAATTTGAAAAGCATCTTTATCTCCACAAAATAGAAAAACGGCCCTTAATGAGTCCATGTGTTTAGGAGTTCAGATACAATTTCAGGGAGTCCATTGTAGGAAAATAAATATGTCATCTCGACAGTCAGATGTCAATCCTGGGTACGCTGTTCTTCCGGCTCAGGGTTTTGACTTTCTTTGAGCGATACAACAACACACTCCAACTATTTCCATTGGACATATGAGGGTCGTGGTGATGTGATTTTATGTATAGTTTTTACTTGGCAATTGAATATTCCAAAAAGATTTTATGCACACCCACAAAAGCATATTGCAGATTCATTCCCTTTGTTCAAATCCCAAATGATATTCTACTCCCTCGAAAGTATACTGTCCATTTACTTCCTCAGATAAAACCCCACCTAGGCCCCCAAAATTTTTGAGATATAACCTCTTTAATACATATATTAACCTCAACAAAAAATATTGTTTAATTGCACCCTCTAAACACATGAAAAGGATTATATCTCAAGATTGAGTAGAAACCGTCCAATTTACAGATGGTGAGATCTAAGTATCTTGAAAAGGATTATATCTCAAGATTGAGTAGAAACGGTCCAATTTTTAGAGGGTGAGATCTAAATATTAGAAAATTCAAATTTCAAATTTTTTTTTCTAATGTAAATAATCATCTTGTTATATTTAAGTAGTTTCCAAAAATTCAACTCGTAAAAATCCTCGAGTAGGTCATCTGACCGACGCACTAAAAATGAACTATGCTCCCGAGGGAGCATAGTATATGGAATGCATTCAAATTTTGGACTGTATGAGAACTTCTTTTATTTTTTATTTGTTTTAATACTGATCCAGTGATTCTAATATCTTAAGTTGATTCTAAAGTTTCATGTTGAGAAAACCCACCAAATATGTGTCCTAGCCGAGGGAGTAGATGTACATTACTAAATTATTCTTCCCCCCCCCCACAGGAGTATGCTCTTTTGGGGACTCCAATATCTTCGCAAGTTCTTTTTAGTTTTCTATCTCTCTTACCGTCTTTCACTTTCTGTTCTATGCTATCATGTGCTTTATCATACAAAAAAATAGAGCGCTTTATGTGTTGGTGTGAATGGTTTAGGTTATCAGCAACGGGAGGTTCAAAAGCGTGGAACACCGTGCAATTACGAAATCCACATCCTCTCGAATTTCATTACCAACATTTTATGGTCCCTCTTTGGATGCATCAATTGGGCCTGCCAATGAATTAGTGAGCAAAGAAAGCCCTGCAATTTACAGGAGTTACACATTTGGGGAGTTCTTTGACAGGTTTTTTAGCCAGGAACTCAAGGGGGAAAACAGTCCTTGACCACTTCAAGTATTGTGCAGAGTGAATATTTCAAGGGCTCTATAAGGCATAGCATCCTGAACCACAATGAGTTTGATGCATTTGGTGACATGGTTGTCAATATTCTACAGCTTACCTGGCTCCATATGGTGAATGCATTTAGTGAAAATAAGGGTTTCAAGTCCTGTACTGGACACAACTGTTTTCAATGGAAGTGTGCCTTTGCCTAATTATATAATGTTGGAAGGTTGTTGGAAGGTAGAATAGAGATTGCAGCAACAATTTGAGAGTATCATTTAATACAAATCGTTTATATATTTGCTAAATAGCTTAGGTAAAAGAGGATCTGAAAACAATCTCTTGAAACTATTACTTAAATTTATTATAATCATAAGAAAATTACTTATGTAGGCTCGAATTTTATTGTTCAGTGCCTCTGCTCTATATCCCTTAGTAAAAACCCATTATTTTTAAAATTGATTGTGAAAGTTCCACGAATTTTGGTTTCATTTGATTCATACGTAATTGTTGGGCTCATAGAGTCAAGTCCTCATACATGAATACGGATGCGTGCAGCGGAACCAAGATTCATGGGACACAAAATATACCAGAAACAATGTGCGTGTGTTTATGAGTGGAAAAATCAAGCAATAAAATAAATAAAATAAAAATTACTCACTAACACCGAGATATTACGTAGTTCACCTTTTAAGCTACATCCATTGGAGAATAAGATCAAATCCACTATTAAAGATAATGTTTAGAATGTTATTCCAAGAAGTAAGTTTTTTTGAACTCTCTGATTTCTTCTAATGACTTTATCTATCTAGGTTTTCCCTCTTTGAGGTTCTTCTCTCTCTCATAAGCTTCTTTTCTTTCTCAGAGGCATTCTATCACCAATTTTCGAGAAGGTCTCTAAAATATTTGAGTTCTATAAGCTCAAGGTCGATCTACTCCCAACCCGGAGAGATAAGTTAGGTCGGTGCATGATTTGCTTTTGGTTTAGGAAATAGGTCTTTAGTATAAGTAGAGATTTTCTTTAATTATCCTTATGAAAGAGAAGCTAACACGAGATTTAAAGAGATCTAGATAAAAATTTAGGGTTTTGGATTGGATAAAGCCAATCATGAAAGAGAGATAAATAAAGGGGAGTTAAAAGTTAGGAGATTAGAGAGAAACAGGAGGAAAGAGAAAAAAATAGGGAGATAAAGAGTTAGAAAATAGGGTAGGAGAGGAAAAACATGGAAGAGAGAGATAACTTTTATCGTTCTTTTATTTCTTTAATTATTTCTTTTGTTCAAAGTTTATTTAAAAGGAGATGTCTCTTCATTTTGCGGTGAATTCCCTTACAAAAATTGAGAGATGGTGTATTCTATCAACTATATTATTATTATTTTTGTTATTGTATCAGTTTTATTTTCTCCATGGAGTACTTATACCCGCTTCTGCATCATATCACTAAGGATATCGGTGAACAAAAAGGGTAAAGAAAATGCAAAATATAAGAAAATAGAGGGAGAAAGAAAGAAAAAAGAACAAAAATATCGTGGACGGGTGGAAGGGTATGCAAGCACCATTCCATTATAAGAGATTTCACAATGTTGAAATCTAGTGGCTCAAAATTAATTTTATTTTGGGGGTTTGTATAAGGTTGCAAACTTAAAGAATCGAATCAAGGCGCACCTCCAAATTTTATGATAACATGTATTTTTGATGTAAAAAATACTTTGGATTATTTAAAGTCTATTTTTTTCTTTAAATATAAAATTTTAAACTTAAAAAATAGTTAAAATCATGTAGATCTATAAACATATGGAAATCTTAAAAATGAACAATCTAGACAATGTGTTGCAAGATGCACTTGTTTTGGTACTCAAAATCGTTTTTTTTTTTTCTTCATATCATACATCTCGATGTCGAGATGATCAATTCGATGATTTTTTTTCTTCATAGCCATACATTTCAATGGCCTATCTCCGACCTATTTAAAATGGGAAAAGGAAGTCTCATTTCCCCTACCAACCATTCATCTCACATCTTTGGCAACTATCTGTTTAGTGGAAGAAATGGCTCATGCCTATCGTTGCCATACTTTACAACTGAGACTTGACACCACAACTGCTCCTGATATGCAGACTCCTCCACCATCATTTGGATAAAAGGCCTCTATTTTAACGTTAGGGAATAATGAAAGTTAATTGGATGCACACTTCTGATATGCACACTCCTCCAAGAGTTAGTCCAACATGAGGGAATAATGAAAGTTAATAGGATGCAAGGTATAAAAGTGCCCTATCAAGTAGGTGACTTAAAGCTTAATTGACCATCTTGTAACGAGTGGTGTGTCAAAATTAAAGAAATTAAAAAAAAAAACAGTCCCAATTTGATGTACACGATTTTAGAACAACAATGTGTGAATTAGTCATTGTGTCTCAAAAATTTTTAATTCGATCAAACGATCCAATCCAGATTGGCATTCTTTAAAGGAAAAGTGTTTGGTGACTCAGCCGACTAACCGGTAAATATGAGGTCATGTTGGGTTTGGCCATTATGTATACGATCTTGGGTAGGATCCCGGTATCTGAGATTCTCGGTTTTGCAAGCTAGGGTTCCTGGTAACCTTACAATTGGTATCAGAGGACAAGGTGTGTACGGGGCTAAGACTTATATTAAGAAAAATATGAATAATGAAGTGTGATGGATACATGGTTTGAGGTGGAGAAATACGGATGCAAAGTGTTTTAGAAAATTCCACAATGGAAGCAAGCGATAAGAAATTAAGAAATCTATTAAATGAAAGTTGGCAAGATGAATTTGGTGATTTTACGATCAAAGTGGAGATTATTAGATTTGTTGATAGTCATAGTCACTATACCTATATTTTATTCGAAAAATTGAGAGTAATATGAGAAAAGAAAATGGGGGCTTCTTTGAGGAATAAAATAAAGCCTAAGTGATCTCTTTAAAAGAGGACCAAAGGAAGACATAATACTCATCCTTTTGAGGGTCACCTCCTAGGGGTTATGGGAAGGAATCTCCAATATGGAGATAGGTTTCCAAGAGAGAGAGAAAAAGAGAGAAAGTCTCTCGATTGCTCTCAAGTTGCTCCTTTCGATAGCAGCATAGCCGTAGGAGAAAAAGATGTTGATCATTGGTGTTACTCTGTCGGGAGAGCGGGTTTAGAAGGGAAGATCAATAAGGTTCTTACTGAAGTTTAGAAATAGGTATATCTTTTGTACCCAAAAACTATAATCGTCATTGTAATATTGGATTTCTACTTGCCAAAACTGTGAATATAGCCTTATGGGGTGAACCACGTAAATCATGTGTTGTGGTGGTATGGTTTATTATTATTATTTTATTTTTTGCACTTGATTTGTAGTTGTATTTGTCTACTTCAGATTTAGCCTTCTATATACACGATCTTGGGTGGGATCTTGGTATTTGAGATTCCTGGTTACGCATACTACAGGGTCCTAATAACCCTACAATCCCTCTTAAAATATCCAAACATTTAAGATTTAATAATCTCTACTATTGTGGTTTACGTATATAGAATATTTTATTTTTGAAAATAAAAAATTATGGTTTCCACCTTCCATTTTGATATAGTGAAATTATATTTTTTGACATCCATCTTTAATATGGATGCCTAAGGCATAAGGAGACACCTATTTGTGTGAGCCGGTGGCTCACCAAAACTATGTCCTTTTTAAAAACCCTGGGTCAACCTACCCTGCATGTGCTCTCCAAAAAGGGTGTTTTGTAGGCTTAGTCTTGCATGTTCTCTTCACTTAGGATCATTTATAGGCTTCCCCCATCTATCACTCTCTTCCCTTAAAATAAAATGAGGAATGGGGCAATTTATAAAAATATTCTAGTGAATATATAACATCCGTTAATAATGCTAATGCTCTTCCATATATCATTTCAAGTTTGCTAGAAATAATTTTTAAAGGGGAAATATCCTCGTTCCCTCTATTTTTGGCTTTCATATCTTAATAGACCGAATGATTCAAAATATATCTCAAAACCTCTTGATTAACTTTATCCACTTTTAACTATTTTTTAGCACTAACAAATATAAAAAAGATATGCTCATTCTAAATCCTTCATCTCTTTACGTGATATATTCCCCCCAAATTTCTCTCTTTAACATTCACCCTCTTTGTCTCTCTAAGGGGGAGAGAGAGAGAGTGAGAGACGCGGGGAAGGGGAGATTGAATGGGAAAATAGGTAGAGAGAGAGATTTAGGAGAAAATTACGTGAAAAGGGAAATGATGATGTTTAGAAAGGATTTCTTTCATATATTTAAAAAAATAGGTTTGAAAGGAATAAACATAGCTTAGGGGGTTAAAAGATATAAAACTTATAATTTTTATAACCGAAGATATGTTTTGAAAACTTCGGTCGACTGATATATAAAACTTAAAAATGGGAGGTATGAAGATATTTTCCCATTTTAAATAGAACAACCAGCAAAAAAAACGAAAAAAACACCAATACTTAATTGCTATGATGGATAATTTGTTTAAACATACATAAGGCCTACCTATAACTAAATAAATGTAAAAATAACTTTAGAGAATTACTGCCAACTATGAAGAAGCAAAATTGCTAATAACGAATCAAAATTATGAGATAATATGGAAACTATTACTTTATTATAGTCTTATAAAAAGTACATTTAGTGAGTCTGCATTACCTGTTTTGAGGAGGTACATCAACGATGGATGTCTCATAAATGAGGAGACACATGTTTTGATTAGTTCGTTGACTCACCAAAACTTTGTCTTTATCACATGAGTAGAACAAGGAGGCTATGGTCAAAGCCTACTTGTGTCAATGTATCTCGCCTTATTTGGAAATAATATCACTATAGATATCCATGGGCAAAAAAGGTAAAAGAAAATGCACACTATAGGAAAATGGAGGGAGAAAAGTTAAATTTAGATTTCACAATACTGTTTCTATTGGCTAAAAATTAAGTTTATATTTTATTTTTTATTTGATTTAAAATATTTGTTTGAATTTTGGGGTTTAGATTTTTTTTTTTTTAAACATAACTAAATAAAAATGATTAAACGTATTTTTTTAGAAAAAAAAATTACATTTAAATGGACGGTGATGATAGAATACCAAATAATAGACAAAGGTATTAGACTCTTGAGTTGGCTCACAAAAGTGGACGTTGTACAACGAAAAGTGGGTACATTTTGTCTCTCATCAGCAGCCATGGCTGAGGTTGCTAAAGGATTAGAGAAACTCATAAGCAATGGTGTCAACTCCAAATATTTGACACTCTTTTCTCTTGAAGAACGACCCAAGTTCTCTTCCGATGAATCCCTTTTTGAATCCATTCCTGTAATCGATCTCAGTTGTGTTTTTGATGGTTTAGGTCGACAATATATTATCCGACAGATCTTTAAAGCCTCTGAAGAATATGGATTTCTTCAGGTTATCTCTCTCTCTCTCTCCTTTTGTAACATGCCTAAATTTTCAAAAAAAAAATTAAAAATAAAAATAAATAAAAATAAATAAATCTTTATAGTGTGATGGTCCATGTAAGTATTATGGTCCTTAGGGACCATCACCACTTTTGTTAACTTTTTCCTTTCCTTTACCACGTCCTTTAGTTGACGTGGACCTTAAAGGTTTCACTTTTAATAGTATTGTCACACCTCATGTATGAGGTGGAGCTTAATAAGATAATATAATAATATGTCCTACGAATTTAAATACGAGAGGTGAGGACTTCCACCCTAGAAAACTTTTAAGATCTTTCTCTCTCTAGTCGAAACACAGTGTGCTCCTCTCTCAAGCCGAATTTTTATCGGAAGCTTCCTTTCAAATATTTTAGGTAAGTGATTTCATTATCTTGAAAAATAATCCGTTCTTTTTAAAAATGAAATGAAATAATTACTTCTGCTTATTACCATGAATTTTAGGCGCGATAAATTTTATGCGCAAGCAACCTCATTATTTTGAAAAATAATCTTTTTAATAAAATTGTGATATTTTATCTATGTTAGAAATTTTCAAATGCTATAAATTCTTAAAAATAAATTTATTTATTTTTCTTGTCTATTGTTAGAGAATTTTAGATACTGTAAAATTATTAGAAATAAATGTGATATTTATGCTTTTAGTAAAATTGTGAGATTTCTTTCTACTGTTTTTGAATATTTAGACATTGTAAAATTCATGTGCAAATGACTGTCTTATTATTTGAAAACTGATATTTTTGCATTGGATTATAGCATTGTCTGTGAAATGTTTATTTGTAAATTGACATCCCATAAATTGTGATAATTCCGTATTCTTGAATTTCTATAAGAGTTTTTCTATACATATTAGACTGGCAATTGTGCTACAATGTCTTGACGAATTGCAACCTTTCTAAATTTGAGCCCAAAATATTTGACTGGTTATTTTTGAAATGTTATTGAAAGTGACTGTTATTAATGGTTTCAGTGAAATTTATATTAATAATTTCAGTGATATATTGAGTACATGATATTGTTGCTTTCGAATGTTTAAAGAGATTTAGAAATAATTTAAGTATGCAAGTGGACTCATCCGATTCGCCAATGAGGTATAAGTGGACCTATCCGATATGCCGATAGGAATTAAGTGGACTCATCCGGTACGTCGGTGAGGTATAAGTGGACCTGTAGGGATTAAGTAGACCTATCTGGGACGTCGATATGGATTAAGTGGACCCATCAGGACGTTGATGGGGTATATATGTGACATACTTGGGACGCCAGTAGGGTATTTTGTGAAATCTTTTGAATTATGCACTGAGGCTAAAATGTTATACGCATTTCAATTATTCAAATTATATTTAATTATGCATTTTTGAAAGTGAAACTGTTGATTAATTTCTGATCATAGATCTCTTTTTTGAAAATATTGATATCTTTCAACCATGATTATTTTTAGGATTATGATGATCACTTACTGAGTAGCCAAACTCATCAAATTATGGTAAACATTTTTTTCAGGATAACTGCAGTTTCATTTTGAGTGCTCATCAGGAACAACTCTGGAAGATATTGTAGTTGTGCTAAAACTTTCTTTTGTTACTTTGTAAGAATTCGCTATTGTAAATTTGTTCTAAAAAAAGATGTATATATGTTTTGACTGTCACATCTCAGGAAATCCAATATTGTAAATTCTTGGGGTGTGACATTTATGGTATCAGAGGAAAAGGTTTAAGATTCTTAGGAAATTTAAAAAGAATGTACTTAAAATCACATTTATTACGTATACAGACTGAGACTAAGTCATGATCCAGAATAGTTGAAGCTAATATGGAAGGAATTCACAAAGCCTTAGAAAATATGGTTGCTCTAATGAAACATCAGATGGAAAACAACAATTCACCCAGGCAGTCAGTTACGGGAAATGGTGGGAGTAATATCGAACAATTTAAGAAATTGAACCCACCTTCTTTTAAGGGTGCTGTAAACCCACTTGAAGCCGCGGGATGGATTATGCAATTGGAGAAAATATTCGAGGTAATGGAATATCCTGATGATAAGAAGGTGGCCTTGGCAGTTTTTATGTTAAAAGGTGAAGCACAACATTGATGGCGAATGGCAAAAGGAGTATTCGTCAAAGAAAATAAACCCTTGACTTGGGAAGTATTTTTAGAGGCATTTAATGAAAAGTATTTTCCAGATTTTATTCGAGACAAAAAACTAATGGAATTTTTGGAATTAATCCAAGGAAACCAGGCAGTAGCACAGTACGATGCTAAGTTTACTGAATTGGCCAGGTTCGCATCACATATGATTAACAATGAGGCAAGAAAGGTGAAAAAATTTGAAAGGGGTCTCAGGCTAGCTATTAGAAGCCGAATATCAGTCTTAAACTTGAGAACTTATGCTGAAATAGTGGATCGAGCCCAAATTGTCGAAAAAGATTTCGAAGATTATCAAAAGATGAAAAATCAGAATAGTCAGGTTAGATCCACACCATCTAATCGACAACAGTTTGTAAGGGCAAACAAGAAGCCAAAGCCCTTGCCACTTCAAAGCCCAATAGAACCATGTAAAAAATGTGGGAAAAAGCATGGATCGAGCCCTTGTTATTGGAATATTGGAGCCTGTTTTAAATGTGAAAAATTGGGGCACCAAATTAGAGAATGTCCTAGCTTACAGATGCAACAGCTTCCAAAGCAAGGAGAGATAGCTCAAAAGCCTCAGATGAAGGGAAGAGTATTTGCGATCACCCAGCAAGACACTCAGGCCTCAAAATCAGTGATCCAAGGTACTCTTATTATCTTCCAAAAAGTAGCTCATGTTTTGATTGATGCTGGATCTACTAATTCATTTGTGTCACCACACTTTGCATGCCACTTAAAGGTAGAACTAGAACAATTAGAATACATTATAGAGGTAGCCACACCGATGGGAAATTCAAGTGACACCAATATAGTGTACAAATCTTGTGTAATAAAGATAGAAGAAAATGAACTGTTGGTTGATTTAATACTCCTAGAAATTCAAGATTTTGATGTAATCTTAAGCATGGATTGACTCTCTATATACTATGCAAGTATTAATTGTTATAAGAAAATGGTTACGTTTAGTATTCCAGATCAACCACTATTTTACTTCCCCATCATATTTAATCTCCTGTATTCGAGCTAATTGCCTCATTCGAAAAGGGTGTCCAGGCTTTCTTGCCTATATCAAAGAAGATAGGAATGAAAAGATAAATTTGGATACCACTCCGGTTATCCGCGAATTTCCCGACGGTTTCCCTGAAGAATTGCTAGGATTAACGCCTGACAGGGAAATTGAATTCTCTATTGAATTATTGCCAGGGGTAGCCCCAATTTCTAAGGCACCTTACAGAATGGCACCTGCAGAACTTAAGGAACTTAAACAACAATTGGAAGAATTATTAGATAAAGGTTTTATCAGTCCTAATGTGTCACCTTGGCGTGCTCTGGTATTGTTTATTAAAAAGAAAGATGGGACCACGAGATTATGTATCGATTATACACAGTTGAACCAAGTGACAGTGAAAAA
>NW_006494916.1:2429270-2443846 GCF_000471905.2 Amborella trichopoda | reverse complement strand
GATATTAGATCTGAATACCATCAACTTAAGATTAAAAGTGAAGATGTTCCCAAGACAGTTTTCAAAACAAGGTATGGCCATTATGAATTTTTAGTTATGCCTTTTGGATTAACTAATGCACCGGTTGCATTTATGGATTTGATGAATCAGGTCTTTAAGCCCTTTTTGGATAAATTTATTGTTGTATTCATAGATGATATTTTAATTTATTTTAAGAATCAGAAGGAACATGAGCAGCATGTAAGAATGGTATTGCAAATATTAAGAGAAAAGAAATTATATGCCAAACTTAGTAAATGTGAATTTTGGCTTGAGCAAGTGACATTTTTAGGACATGTCATATCAAAGGAAGGTCTATCAGTTGATCCTTCAAAGGTTGAAGCCGTTGTTAATTGGAAACAACCAAGTAATGTGATTGAAGTTCGAAGCTTTTTGGGATTGGCAGGATATTACAGAAAATCTGTAGAAGGATTTTCTCGAATCGCAACCCCATTGACACAGAAAAATGTCAAATTTGAGTGGACAAGTGAATGTGAGGAGGCGTTTCAAGAGCTTAAAGTTTGATTAACGTCAGCACCTATTTTAACTATTCTTGAGGGGAGTGAGGGATTTGTGATGTATAGTGATGCTTCACATAAAGGCTTGGGCTGTGTATTAATGCAATATGGGAAAGTAGTGGCATATGCATCCAAACAGCTGAATGAATATGAGAAAAAATATCCAATTCATGACTTGGGGCTGGCTGCAATAGTATTCGCTTTGAAAAGGTGGAGGCATTATCTATATGGTGAGAAATTCGAAATATACACGGATTATAAGAGCTTGAAATACCTCTTCTCTCAGAAAGATTTAAATATGCGGCAGATAAGATGGATGGATTTCTTAAAAGATTATGATTGTACAATCCATTATCATTCATGAAAAGCTAACGTTATGGCCGTTGCTTTAATGAAAAAATCTACGGGAGTCTTAGCTCATATAATGATCTAAGAAATGAGATTGTTAGAGAAAATAGTGGATTGTCATCCGACTCCGTCTATTAATGGTGTGGTAAGTATGATTGCCAACATTAAGGTAAAACCCCAATTAATCCAACAGATTCGATCGGCACAAAAGAAAGACCCTCAGCTTATAACAATTGTAGAAGAGGTGAAGCTGAGAAAGAGAGAAGAATTCTCAATATGCAGTGAGGATTTGCTAAGATTCAAAGGTTGGGTTTGTGTCTCAAATGATGAGAGTGTGAAGAAAGTTATATTGGAAGAAGCACATCACTTTCATTATACGATACATCCCGAAAGTATTAAAATGTATCAGGACCTGACGAAAACCTTTTGGTGGAATAATATGAAGAAAGAGGTAGCACTATTTGTGTCAAAGTGCCTAACATGCCAGCAAGTAAAAGCTGAGCTTCAAAGGCCTGTTAGGTTATTGCAGCTTTTACCCGTGCCAGAGTGGAAGTGCGAGCACATCTCTATGGATTTTATCTCTAGCTTGCCTAGAATAAATTCAGGACATGATAACATTTAGGTCATTGTGGACCGGCTGACCAAAGCTGCCCATTTTCTACCGATTTGCACGACGTACACTTTGGATCGACTGGCCCAAATGTACATTAAGGAAATAGTGTGGTTGCATGGAGTTCCGGTCAGTATTGTATTAGACAGGGATACTCGATTTACTTTTAAATTTGGGCTAGGCTACATTCAGCCATGGGGACGAGACTTACCTTTAGCACTGCCTTTCACCCCCAAACTGATGGACAATCAGAGAAGACCATCCAAACCTTGAAAGATATGCTGAGGGCCTGTGTCATTGACTTTACAGGAAGCTGGGATGACCATTTACCCCTGATTGAGTTTGCTTATAATAGCAGCTTCCAAGTCAGTATTCAGATGGCACCATATGAAGCCCTGTATGGAAGGAAATGCAGGTCACCCATCTGTTGGTACGAGGTTGGTGAAAGAAAGCTTTTGGGGCTAAAAATTGTCCAGGTAACCACAGATAATATAACATTAATTCGAGAAAGGCTCAAGACAGCTCAAAGTCGACAAAAGAGTTCTGCCAATAACCAACGGAGAGATCTTGAATTTGAGGAAGGTGATCGAGTTTTCCTAAAGATCTCACCAATAAAAGGCATTATGAGATTCGGCAAGAAAAGAAAGCTGAGCCCACGTTATATAGAACTATTTGCAATCCTGGAATGAATCGGAGGTGTTGCTTATAGACTTGCCTTACCACCTGAATTGGCAAACGTCCACAATGTCTTCCATGCATCATCACTACGAAAATATCAGCCCGACCCATCCCATATCTCGAAATATGAACCTTTACCGATCAGAAAGGATCTATCTTTCATTGAGCAGCCAATTTTGATATTGGATAGAAGGGTACAAGTGTTGCGCAACAAGAAGATTTCTTTGGTCCGTATATTATGACAGTACCATTCAAGAGAGGAGTCGACTTGGGAATGAGAAGATGATATCCGAGAAAAAAATCCCTATCTTTTTCAGTAATCAGGTACACAAATTTAGAAGACTAAATTTTTTTAAGGGGGGAAAAATGTAACAATCCTAAACTTTCAAAAAAAAAAAACAAAAAAAAAAAAGAATTCTTTATAGTGTGATGGTCCATATAAGTATTATGGTCCTTAGGGACCATCACCACTTTTGTTAACTTTTTCCTTTCCTTTACCACGTCCTTTAGTTTACGTGGGCCTTAAAGGTTTCTCGTTTAATAGTATTGTCACACCTCATGTATGAGGTGGAGCTTAATAAGATAATATAATAATATGTCTTACGAATTTAAATACGAGAGGTGAGGACTCGCACCCTAGAAAACTTTTGAGATATTTCTCTCTCTAGTCGAAACACAGTGAGCTCCTCTCTCAAGCCGAATTTTTAAGCGAAGCTCCCTCTCAAATATTTTAGGTAAATGACTTCATTATCTTGAAAAATAATCCGATCTTTTTAAAAATGAAATTAAATAATTACTTCTGCATATTATCATGAATTTTAGGCGCGATAAATTTTGTGCGCAAGCGATCTCATTATTTTGAAAAATAATCTTTTTAATAAAATTGTGATATTTTATCTATGTTAGAAATTTTAAATGCTATAAATTCTTAAAAATAAATTTATTTATTTTTCTTGTCTATTGTTATCTATTGTTAGAGAATTTTAAATACTGTAAAATTATTAGAAATAAATATGATATTTCTGCTTTTAGTAAAATTGTGAGATTTCTTTCTACTGTTTTTGAATATTTAGACATTGTAAAATTCATGTGCAAATGACTGCCTTATTATTTGAAAACTGATATTTTTGCATTGGATTATAGCATTGTCTGTGAAATGTTTATTTGCAAATTGACATCCCATAAATTGTGATAATTTCATATTCTTGAATTTCTATAAGAGTTTTTCTATACATATTAGATTGGCAATTATGCTAAAATGTCTTTACGAATTGCTACCTTTCTAAATTTGAGCCCAAAATATTTGACTGATTATTTTTGAAATGTTATTGAAAGTGACTGTTATTAATGGTTTCAGTGAAATTTATATTAATAATTTCAGTGATATGTTGAGTACATGATACTGTTGCTTTCGAATATTTAAAGAGATTTAGAAATACTTTAAGTATGCAAGTGGACTCATCCGATTCGCAGATGAGGTATAAGTGGACCTATCCGGTACGTCGGTAGGGATTAAGTGGAATCATCCGGTACGCCGGTGAGGTATAAGTGGACCTGTAGGGATTAAGTGGACCTATCTGGGTCGCTGATAGGGATTAAGTGGACCCATCAAGATGCTGATGGGGTATATATGTGACCTACTTGGGACGCTAGTAGGGTAGTTTGTGAAATCTTTTGAATTATGCACTGAGGTTAAAATGTTATGCACATTTCAATTATTCAAATTATACTTAATTATGAATTTTTGAAAGTGAAACTGTTGATGCATTTCTATTAATAGATCTCCTTTTTGAAAATATTGTTATCTTTCAACCATGATTATTTGTAGGATTATGATGATCACTTACTGAGTAGCCAAACTCATCAAATTATGGTAAACATTTTTTTCAGGATAACTGCAGTTTCATTTTGGGTGCTCGTCAGGATCAACTCTGGAAGATATTGTAGTTGTGCTTAACTTTCTTTTGTTACTTTGTAAGAATTCGCCATTGTAAATTTGTCCTAAAAAGAGATGTATATATGTTTTAACTGTCACATCTTAGGAATATCAGTATTGTAAATTCTTCGGGGCGTGACACATTTCTTCCATAACAAAAAGGTACGGATTGCCTGGAACCGGCAGCTGATTGTGGCTAGTTTTGGCCGATTAGGGTGGTCAAGTGAGGAACTCAAAAGGAAAAGGGGAAATTATCAGAAATATATTTAATTTTCATCCAAAAAAAAAAAAAACTCTAAATTTTCATGAACTTCATCCATCCCTTTTTTCTTCAAAATCATGAAATCCATAAAATTGACGGTCCAAAAGTGCATTATAAGATGCCCTATTTCTATTACTTGAAATCCATTTTTTTTTTCTGCTGTCTATGCATCTTGATGTCGAGATGATCAATTTGATTATATTTGGGCATCAAAACAACCTCTTTTAGTGAATGTTTTGAAGTGTGCGCTAATTTGATTGTTTAGAGCCTTGGCTCTATATAAACTTTTTCTTTTTTAAAATACCCCTATCTATTTTTTACTATTTTTTGTATTTTGTTTTTATTAAAATTTAAACATATTTATCGTTTTTTTTGAGTTTATCTAAAAATTTTAACCCATTTTAGCTTGGCCTAGATCTGCTTGGTTAGGACCGCTTACCCAGACTGGTTCCAGGTGACCCAGACCCGGCCCATGGCTCGGGTCCATTGTCGGGTGGTGATTTGTAACACTGGTCATCAATATTTTAACCTGCCTGCTTGTTCTCTCTCTCCCCTACAATTAGTTAATATTGCTCTTCTTGTTAAATGTATTGGACATGATCATTAATCATGGGGTTCCAAAAGATGTTATTCAAGACATACAGGGTGTTGCCACAGAGTTTTTTGAGATGCCCAATGAAGAGAGAGCAAACGTTTACTCTTAGGATCCCAAAACACAAGTTAGAGTTTGCACAAGTTTTAACTTTAAAAGCAAGGTTCAGTTATGGAGAGATTTTTTGAGGCATCCTTGCCATCCATTAGAGGATTACATCGACTCATTGCCCCAAAAACCAGAAAATTACAGGTATTTATGTTTAAATTTGTAAAGATTGTGTACTATGAGACCATTTATCTTAGTTACAAAGAGATCACAATTGCTAATAGTAAATAGATGCTAATTATGACAGATAAGTATGGTTGTGACCTCCTTGTATTAAAAGTAAATAGCTTTTTTATATATTTTTCTAATTTTCGACACTAAATGGTGATTTCAAATGAAATTATTTTACATCCTACAGCTGTGAGTGATTGAGAGTTTTTTTCTTAAGAATAACTTTTTAAAATTTTATTTGATTTATTGATAAGATCAACAAATTTAAGTCATGTATGCCTATATTCCTTCATACTGTGGCTGCAAC
Organism: Amborella trichopoda; assembly: GCF_000471905.2. The sequence goes on along the minus strand of NW_006494916.1, from coordinate 2,438,277 downwards.
ACTATGAAAGCTAAAGTTTCAATAATAGAGCGATCGAGCATATCTATAAATACTTAAAACTCTTAAAATTAGATAATCTAGATAATATGTAACAGATATACAATTTTTAGAAGTTAAATTTTTTATATTGGTACATGTGGAGGTTGAAATGATCGACTGGGAGCTAGAAAAATCTTTCACAATAGGTCCCTAACGTGCACCTTATAAAAATATTTCCATGTTACTTTCATAAAAATAAAATCAAATACCTAAATGAGATGTTATATAATGGGGAAAATTATAGTTACCCACCAAATTAGAATTTCTAGGGATATCAATAAAAATAAATCAAATACCTAACTGAGATGTTAGATAAATGTACCAAATTAGAATTTCTAGGGATATCCCCCATAACCCACCCCGCCACCCAAAAAAAAAAAAATTTTGTTATCACACTATTAATCCCAACGTTGTCTTTTTTATGCCCATCTAAAGCAAAAATTGTAACTTCATTTGGACTACAATATCCTCAGTTTAACCCTTGTTTCCCGCTTTTTCTTTCTAGGCCTATTCAGGGCCTGCGCAATTTCAACATAAGCTAGTCCGACACATGTTGTGTCAGAATTGTATCCGGGGAATGCCTCGAAAGTAAAATTTGGAGGTGCCTATTATTTTTGAAAAATTATGACCCTACTTTGTAAGCATGTAATCCCCCAATACCTTTTGAATTATTCCCTAACCCCAAAATTTTTTATTTGTGCAACTACCCCACTAAATCATAAAGTAGGGTCATTTAGGACAAAAATACCCCTATTTTAATCCATGTTTGAAGCCCAATATGTTAGGCACAAAAATATGTCGGACTGAATTTTTATCTTCAAAATGGTAATTTTTGGCACAAAAATATGTTGAATTGGCTTTTGACAATGTGCTGCTTCTGCATAAAATGTACCAGACCGGCTTCGGATATTGAGATTCTACTAGTTTGGCACAAAATACGTCAGACTGATTTATAACGAAATTCAGTCGTTTTGGCACATTTTCTGTCAAATTAGGTTAGAGAGAGTTGGAGTGGAAAACGTGGATTAAAACGAAGATATTTTGGTCCAAAAAAGTCACCCTTTGTACAGGGAGTAGTACAAAATAAATTCAAATCATTAGTGTGGTATAAAAAATAAAAAATACTAGGGAATATCTAGAAAGTTCGATATGGGGGTATCTATGGTCTTTCCTATAGTTTTCCCTAAACAATTTGCACTTGGAATACTTTTTTTCTACAGGAAAATTGTTTAATAGTAGTGCAGCCCTATGAAAATATGTAAAGCTTCACCATAGAACTCATCGAAAATTACAATTCAAGCATTGAAAAACCTTTACGTAGACAATCTGAGCTTGAACATTACGGTTGTGGAAAAAAAAAAAACGATTTCAAGTTCTAAAAATAGTGTATATTAACAAATTATCTAGACCATCCATTTTTGTCCCAAAAATAAGCATATACATCCACATGATCTGTGCTATTTTATGAATTTCAAATTTGAATGTCGGTGTTGGAAATTGATTTGAGGCATTATGGAGATTTTTGTTACCTAGATGTATGAGGATTTGAGATAAGACTTTATTTTACTTTCATAAAGCTTAAGCCTTATTGAAACTTCATCCTTTTCTAAATTCCCCTTCAGCTTGGATCAAAATTTGACAGCTCAGATGTCAATCAATCCTATGCTCTTGCCCTAGAGAGATAAGCCCTAATAGTGGTCAAGATTTGATGGCTAAAATGTGGCCCAACAATATGGTCTCGCCCTAGAGAGAGGAAATTTTTTTTTTCTATAGTCCTAGAGAGATAGAAAAGTCCAAATTAGTGTATGGTTCTATAGAGGTGAAGACAACCCGATGGTCCTAGTAGTTTTGAAAGCTATAGGTTGCATGGTGTGCTTGTATTTGGCATAATATAGCTATGATTCGTATGATGGTGTAAACTCCATCATGATATAACTAACATGGATACTATACAATGAGATCATTTACGGTTCGATGTGAAATTTGATAGCTTGGATGTGTTAAAAATTCGAAAAAATTCCTTTTGAAGTTAGAGGTTGGTCAATGGAGTAATTTCAACCACCCAATTTCACATCCAATGGTCAAGATTAATGTGACCACCTTGTATCAAAGATAAAAGGTCTCATTCTATACTTTCCCTAACTATAATCTGTAGGATGATGGAAAATCCATGATTATAAGTGTCATCACCGTCCAATTAGTTCTTAGGCGCAGATGAAAGTAAGTAGACCCAGCATGGCTAGGTGGCTTGGTACAATGTCATCCACCCCCTCGGCATCCCCCTACCGCATTGGTTGGACCGTGATTATGTTTAAGGTTTGTATACTGTGAGATCATTTATTTTTTATACCAAGGGGTCACAATTATTGGATGTAAAATTCAAGAGATGAAATTGTGTCGTAACACTCAAAAAATATTATTATCGACTTTGTGCCCAAACAATGACATACCCTCAACTACTTGATCTCAAATCTCACATCTTTGTATCAAAAGTAAATAGTATCATTGTTTACATTTCTTTATATTTTTGGCAAGAAATTGTTTGGTCATACGGTATATGGTCTTGTTTTAGTTTTATTAATTTAAAGAAGGGTAAGTAAGTGGGCATTTGGGCCTCTACATGAAGGAAAGAAAAAACATTACAAGGAGAGAAAAGATAGTGACGAAAAGATTTACGTGGTTTGACAAGTTTCGTATATATACAAGATATCAAAGTTCTCTTTCGCTAATCAGAAAAATATTATGCAGGCATGTAGAATACAAGGGATTACATGCTCTCTCAAGCCACTTTTGAATACGAAGTCACCATATATTGCAACAATGATAACCAACTAACTGCACCACCTCCCAAAAAAAAACCATATCTGGTATATCGAAGTTCCCTACAAAATCTGCATCAACACAATCAGTGACTTTTAAATCCTTTCTATTGCAACAACTACCAGCCTTGCAAATTCCCTTAAAATACCGATGGATCCACTTCACAACAGTCCAGTGATAAGGATCAGGATTTACCTTGTAGCTGCTCACAACTCCCACTGCTTGTGTTATGTCAAATATGATGGTAGCGATAACAAACATGAGCCTCCCTACTGCTGATGTATTTGGTACTCAAGACATCTGTGTCGTCTCTACTTTGGTGCTAGGACAGTGTTTCAAAAGAAAATTCATATGCATAAGAATGAGGTATTAAATTGTTTGGCATTTGCATATCGAAACCCTACAGAACCCTCTCCACATAACTCTTCTGGTTAACCATATTTTCCTGCCTTTATTAGCCGCATCCTAGGAATTCGATTAATGACTCTCAAATCATTTATATCAAATTCTCTAGTCAACTGAGCTTTAAGTGTTTCCATATTCTCTTTGTTTAGCTCTACAATAATCATGTCATCGACTTATAATAACAAGGTAGTAACGATTCCATCACTACATCCACGAAAATATGTACAATGGTCGGCTTCACATCTGTAAAAATTCAAGCTCAATATGAAAGTGTCAAATCATTTGTACCAACATCTCGATGTCTGTTTCGACCCATACAATGATTTCTTGAGCCTACAAACAAATTCTCTTTACCTACTTGACAAAGCCTTCAGGTTGGGTCATATAAATTTATTCTTTTAAGTCATCATTAAAAAAAGCACTTTTCACATCTAATTGTTTCAACTCTAAATCAAGAATAGTAATCATCACTAAAACAACTCTAATAGTGGGCATGTACAACAAAAGAGAAAAATCTCATAAAAAACAATACCTGATATTTGAGCATAGTCTTTCGAAACCAATCGAGCTCTATACATTTTAATAGTATCATTAGAAGTTTTATTTTTCTTGAAGACCCACCTGCTACCAACTACCTTTCGCTCATCTCATAATTCGACGAGGTCCGCGTCTTCTTAAGTCTATCGGATCTTCTCAATTCCACACTACCTAAATATTTTTCAAGCACTTGGATAATTTTAGGTTCTTGGTCTTGACCATTATCTTGCTGGTTCTCATGGGTACATTCCATCTCAATAGTTTTTGCATCTGGCTTATCCTTTTTTTTTTTGCATGGAATGTTCATTAAAGATAACATCTCAGCTAACTATAATCTTGTAGTTAGTAGGATCCCACCAGCTATAACCCTTTGTACCATCACAAGAGCTAATAAAAACACACTTTTTGGATTTTGCATCCAACTTAGTTCTTTTCTCCTTTAGAATAAATGAATATGCAACACACCTAAAAACATGAAGGAAGGAATAATCAACAGGTTTGCCTGTCCAAACCACTTCTAGTTCTTGTAGCTAATAAAAGGGTTGAGAGACATAATAATTAGAAATAAGCTGTACAAACTGTTTCTGCTCAGAACACTACTCTAAGCCGACAAACACTTAATATACACCTGGCACGCTCTATAATGGTATGATTAATCTTATCAACAATACAAGTTTGTTGAGGTGTTTCACAATCTGTCAATCTCCTAGCAATACCATGTTCAGTATAAAAATTATTAAATTCACTAGGATAAAGTTCCCCCTCATTATCGGTGCTTAGACACTTGATGTTCTTACCTTTATGATTTTCTCCCAACGCCTTAAATTTTTTGGAATAATCAACAGCGTCTGATGTCTTTTCCAGCATAGAAACCTATGTTTTTCTTTAAAAATCATCAATAAAGGTGACAAAATATGCATCACCCTCTCCACAATGTTTTCCTTAAATTTTTCTGAAGAGAGAGAGAGAGGATTGGAAAAAATAGCTTATTTTGTTTGGGGTAGTTATTGCGTTAAGGAAAACAAAGTAAGGGAGAATGAGGAGGGGATGGAATCATATATACTTTAAAAATTAACGCCGCACGATAGGAAAAATGGGAGAGGGGTTGTTACGAAATTGAATTTTTGTGGGGCCTATATGAAATTGTCCTTTTTCTTTCTGATTAAACACCATTTTTCCCTTCGAAATCTTTCTTCCATTATAAAACGACAGGCATGCTTCCATGGATTCTAATGATGGGTTTTATCGAGTAGAAATTCTAGGCTTGTTGGGATCAAATCATTATCACTAATAATTTACTATTTCAATAAAGTAAATCTTGATAATAGATTATCTATTATTTTACAATGTCTCTTATAAAATTATATGAAAAACTTATATGAAATTTTACATATAAGTTTATCATTTTTAAAAGCTATCTTTATTTTATTCAAAATAATTTTTCTGAATATCACGTGTTTTTAGCCTTAAATAACACAATACAACAAAGTTTAAAAAATAAAAATAAATTATTAAATATTATATGTTACAATGTATGTACAAAACAACTAATAAAATAATATTGAGCTAGGTATGTTAGTTTCAGATCAAATAGTTTGACAGTATTAATTATCATTCAAGGGCCCCTACAACTATGTTTTACTAATAGTTGTGACATTCGGACATACTAGTTGCTAGAGACTTTCTATACCCAACTCAAGAGAGATAGCAATTGAAGGTTTTTTCTTTTTTTCTTTGTTTTCATCATTTGGTTGTGGCACATAATCAATATATATTTGAAACCCAGCTATCCAGATATGAAATCATTGATTTGGACCGGGAATCGGCCAAGACCAAATCCATTTGGACAAAGTATCGGTATTGGCCTGGTTCCCCCCTAAAACCCTCTTCCATATTTGTTTCTTTTTTTTTTATTTGTTTTCAAGCTTAACTAACATAGTGAAGACCTCTTCTTGTAGGGAGGTAGCTTGCAAGTATGCTCTTGAGATCAGGGCATTGATACTAAAGCTCTTGGCTCTATTTTCTGAAGGACTTGGACTTGATTCTGGTTATTTGAATGGGAAATTTGGCAAGCATAATCAAATACAGTTGATAAATTACTATCCTCCATGTCCAGATCCGAACCTAACACTTGGGCTGCCAGGGCATTCCGATCCGAATGGCTTTACAGTTCTTTTGCAAGATGAAGTGGAGGATTGCAAGTGCTCAAAGATGGAAAATGGATCATCGTGAAACCGGAGAAAAATGCTTTTGTGGTTAATATAGCCGATCAATTGCAGGTACGATACAGAGCTCTTCTCATGATGCAGCCTAGTTTACCTTTATAATAACTGGGCTCTTCTTATGATACTTTCAATGCAGCCCATATTACAAATCATATGGCGCTATTTTTAAACATGCAGTTTCCAAGTTTTCACATATGTCAATACCAGGCTCAGTTTATTTATACTAACTAAATGTCTATAATTTTTTTTATAAATGAATTAATCACATTGTGCTATTTTTATACAAGGAGTTACAAAGTATTCGCATATGTCAATACAAGGCTCACATTGTTTATAATAACTATGGCCATTTGTTTTCTGATGTTTTTGGGGGGTAATTTAATGAGAAATGAATTTCTTACTCATGTTAGAACTGGAATTTAAGACGTCATGTTATGGTGCCCAGCCACCCTGACGAGCCGGATAAGAAATTGTTATATTAAGGCTCGAGGTGTTTCATGGATCCAATTTGAAAAGCATCTTTATTTCCACAATATAGAAAAATGGCCCTTAATGAGTCCATGTTTTTAGGAGTTCAGATACAATTTCTGGGAGTCCATTGTAGGAAAACAAATATGTCATCTCGACAGTCAGACTTCAATTCTAGACGGTTGGGGTATGCTGTTCTTCCGGCTCAGGGTTTTGATTTTCTTTGAGCGGTACAACAACGCACTCCAACTATTTCCATTGGACATATGAGAGTCGTGGTGATGTGATTTTATGTATAGTTTTTACTTGGCAATTGATTATTCCAAAAAGATTTTATGCGCACCCACAAAAGCATATTGCATATTCATTCCCTTGGTTCAAATCCCAAATGATATTCTACTCCCTCGGAAGTATACTGGCCACTTACTTTCTCATATAAAACCCCACCTAGGCCCCTAGAGTGTGAGAAACCGTCCAATTTCTAGAGGGTGAGATCGAAATATTAGAAAACTAATATTTCGATTTTTTTTTCTTTTGTAAATAATCATCTTGTTATATTTAACTAGTTCCCAAAAATTCAGCTTGTAAAAATCCTAGAGTAGGTCATCTGACGAATGCACTAGAACTGAGTATATGACTTCTTTTATTTTTTATTTGTTTTAATGTTGATTCAGTGATTCTAACTTCTTAAGTTGATTCTAAAGCTTCATGTTCAGAAAACCCACCAAATATGTGTCCTAGCTGAGGGAGTAGATGTACATTACAAAATTATTCCCCCCCCCCTCCCCACCACAGGCGTATGCTGTTTGGGGACTCGAATATCTTCAGTAGTTCTTTTAGTTTTCTATCTCCCTTACAGTGTTTCACTTTCTGTTCTATGCTATCATTTGCTTTATCATACAAAAAATAGAGAGCTTTATGTGTTGGTGTGAATGGTTTAGGTTATCAGCAGCGGGAGGTTTAAAATCGTGGAACACCGATGCAATTACGAATTCCACATCCTCTAGAATTTCAATACCAACATTTTATGGTCTCTCTTAGGATGCATTAATTGGGACTGCCAATGAATTAGTGAGCAAAGAAGGCCCCGCAATTTACAGGAGTTACACATTTGGGGAGTTCTTTGACAGGTTTTTTAGCCAGGAACTCAAGGCGAAAACAGTCCTTGACCACTTCAAGTAATGTGCAAAGCGAATATTTCAAGGGCTTAACATCCTGAACCACAATGAGTTTGATGCAATTGGTGACATGGTTGTCAATATTCTACAGCTTACCTGGCTCCATATGGTGAATGCATTTAGTGAAAATAAGGGTTTCAAGCCCTATACTGGACACAACTGTTTTCAATGGTAGTGTGCCTTTGCCGAAATATATAATGTTGGAAGGTTGTTGGAAGGTAGAATAGAGATTGCAGCAACAATTTGAGAGTATCATTTAATAAAAATTGTTTATATATTTGCTAAATAGCATATGTAAAAGAGGATCTAAAAAACAATCTCTTGAAAATATTATTTAAATTTATTATAATCATAAGAAAATTACTTTTGTAGGCTCGAATTTTATTGTTCAGTGCCTCGGCTCTATACCCCTTAGAAAAAACCCCTTATTTTTAAAATTGATTGTGAAAGCACCTCGATCTTTGGTTTCATTTGATTCATACGTAATTGTTGGGCTCATAGAGTCAAGTCCTCTTGCATGAATGCGGATGTGCGCAGCGGAACCCAGATTTATGGGACACAAAATATACCTGAAACGATGTGCGTGTGTTTATGAGTGGGAAAATCAAGCAATAAAACAAATAAAATAAAAATATCTCACTAACACCGAGATTTTACGTGGTTCACCCTTTATGCTACGTCCACTGGATTATAAGATCAGATCCACTATTAAAAATAATGTTTAGATTGTTCTTCCAAGAATTAAGTTTTTTTGAACTCTCTGATTTCTTCTAATGACTTTATCTATCTAGGTTTTCCCTCTTTGAGGTTCTTCTCTCTCTCATACGCTTCTTTTCTTTCCCAGAGGCATTCTATCACCAATTTTTGAGAAGTTCTCTAAAATATTTGAGTTCTATAAGGTCAAGGTCGATCTACTCCCAACCCGGGGAGATAAGTTCGGTCGGTGCATGATTTGCTTTTGGTTTCGAAAATAGGTCTTTAGTATAAGTAGAGATTATCTTTTCGAAAGAGAAGTTAACACGATATTTAAGGAGATCTAGATAAAAATTGAGGGTTTTAGATAGGATAAAGCCAATCTTGAACGAGAGATAAATAAAGGGGAGTTAAAAGTTAGGAGATTGGAGAGAAACAAGAGGAAAGAGAAAAAAATAGGGAGAAGAGTGAGAAAATAGGGTGGGAGAGGAAAAACATGAAAGATAGAAAGATAACTTTTGTCGTTCTTTTATTTCTTTAGTTATTTGTTTTGTTCAAAATTTATTTAAAGGGAGATGTCTCTTCATTTTGGGGAGAATTCCCTTGCAGAAATTGAGAGATGATATTTTCTATCAACTTATT
>NW_006494916.1:2394903-2429250 GCF_000471905.2 Amborella trichopoda | reverse complement strand
ATTTTCTCCCTGGAGTACTTTTAACCGCTTCTGCATCATATCACTATGGAAATCTGTGAACAAAAAGGGTAAAGGGAAAGCAAAATATAAGAAAATAGAGGGAGAAAGAAAAAAAAACGAACAAAAATATCGTGGACGGGTAGAAGGGTACGCAAGCACCTTTCCATTATAGGAGATTTTACAATGTTGAAATCTAATGGCTCAAAATTAATTTTATTTTGGGGGTTTGTATAAGGTTGCAAACTTAAAAAATCCAATTAAGGCGCACCCCAAATTTTATGATAACATGTATTTTTGGTGTAAAAAATACTTTGAATTATTTAAAATCTATTTTTATCTTTAAATATAAAATTTTAAACTTAAAAAATGGTTAAAATCAAGTAAATTTTTAAACATATGAAAATCTTGAAAATGAACGATCTAGATAATGTGTTGCAAAATGCACTATTTTTGGTACTCAAAATCTTTTTTTTTTTTTTCTTCATATCATACATCTCGAGGTCGCGATGATCAATTCGAGGGTTTTTTTATCTTCATAGCCATACATTTCAGTGGCCTATCTACGAGATATTTAAAATGGGAAAAGGAAGTCTCATTTTCCCTACGAACCATTCATCTCACATCTATGGCAACTATTAGTTTAGTAGAAGAAATGGCTCATGCCTATCGTTGCCATACTTTACAATTGAGACTTGATACCACAACCGCTCATGATATGCACACTCCTCCACCATCATTTGGATAAAAGGCCTCTATTTTAACATTAGGGAATAATGAAAGTTAATTGGATGCACACTCCCGATATGCAGACTCCTCCAAGAGTTAGTCCAACATGAGGGAATAATGAAAGTTAATAGGATGCAAGGTATAAAAGTGCCCTATCAAGTAGGTGACTTAAAGCTTAATTGACCATCTCGTAACGAGTGGTGTGTTAAAAATAAAGAAATTAAAAAAAAAAATAGTCCCAATTTGATGTACACGATTTAAGAAAAACAATGGGTGAATGAAGCTTTGTGTCTCAACATTTTTTAATTCGATCCAACGATCCAATCCAGATCGGCATTCTTTAAAGGAAAAGTATTTGGTGACTCAGCCGTCTCACCGGTAAATATGCCGTCTTGTTGGGTTTGGCCATCAATTTACACGATCTTGGGTAGGATCCTGGTATTTGAGATTCTCGGTTCTGCAAGTTAGGGTTCCAAGTAACCTTACAATTGGTATTAGAGGACAAGGTGTGTACGGGGCTAAGACTTATATTAAGAAAAATATGAATAATGAAGTTTGATGGATACATGGTTTGACGTGGAGAAATACGAATGCTAAGTGTTTTCGAAAATTCCACAATGGAAACAAGTGATAAGAAATTAAGAAACTATTAAATGAAAGTCAGCAAGATGAATTTGGTGATTTTACGATCAAGGTGGAGATTCTTAGATTTGTTGATAGCCTAAGTCACTATACCTATATTTTATTCAAAAAATTGAGAGTAATATGAGAAAAGAAAACGGGGGCTTCTTTGGGGTATAAAATAAAGCCTAAGTGATCTCTATAAAAGAGGACCAAAGGGAGACATAATATTCATCCTTTTGATGGTCACCTCCTAGGGGTTATGGGAAGGAATCTCCAATATGAACATAGGTCTCCAAGAGAGAGAGAAAAAAAGAGAGAAAGTCTCTCAATTGCTCTCAAGTTTTCGGTAGCAGCATAACGGTAGGAGAAAAAGATATTGATCATTGGTGTTACTCTGTCGGGAGAGGGGGTTTAGAAGGGAAGATCAATAAGGTTCTTACTGATGTTTAGAAATAGGTATATATTTTGTAACCAAATACTATAATCGTCATTGTAATATTGGATTTCTACTTGCCAAAACTGTGAATATAGCCTTATAGGGTGAACCACGTAAATCATGTGTTGTGGTGGTATGGTTTATTATTATTATTTTATTTTTTGCACTCGATTTGTAGTTGTATTTGTCTACTTTTCATTTAGCCTTCTAAGTACACGGTCTTGGGTGGGATATTGGTATTTGGGATTCCTGGTTGCGCATACTACAGTGTCCGAATAACCCTGCAATCCCTCTTAAAATATCAAAATATTTAAGATTTGATAATCTCGACTATTGTGGTTTACGAATATAGAATATTTTAGCTTTTAAAATAAAAAATTATGGTTTTTAAGAAGTTTTTCCACCATCCATTTTGATATAGTGAAATTATATTTTTTGACATCCATCTTTAATATGGATGCCTAAGGCATAAGGAGACACCTATTTTGGTGAGCAGGTGGTTACCAAAACTGTGTCCTTTTTCAAAGCCCTGGGTCAACTTACCCGACATGTGCTCTCCAGAAAGGGTGTTTTGTAGGCTTAGTCTTGCATGTTCTCTTCACATGGGATCATTTTTAGGCTTCCCCCATCTATCATTCTTTCCCCTTATAATAAAATGTGGAATGGGGCAATTTGTAAAAAATATTCTAATGAATATGTAACATCCATTAATAATGCTAATGCTCTTCCATATATCATTTCAAGTTTAGTAGAAATAATTTTTAAAGGGGAAATATCCTCATTCCCTCTAATTTTGGCTTTCACATCTTAATAGACCGAATGATTCAAAATATATCTCAAAGCCTCTTGATTAACTTTATCCACTTTTAACTATTTTTTTAGCACTAACAAATATAAAAAAGATATGCTCATTCTAAACCCTTCATCTCTTTACGTGATATATTCCCCCCAAATTTTTCTCTCTTTAACATTCACCCTCTTTGTCTCTCTAAGGGGGGGGGGAGAGAGAGTGAGCGATGCGGGGAAGGGGAGATTGAGTGGAAAAATAGGTAGAGAGAGAGATTTAGGAGAAAATTACGTGAAAAAGGAAATTATGATGTTTAGAAAGGATGTCTTTCTTATATTTGTTTGGGGTAGAAAGATAAGTTTAAAAGGAATAACCCTAGCTTATGGGGTTAAAAGCTATAAAACTTATAATTTTTATATCCGAAGATATGTTTTGAAAACTTTGGTCGATTGAGATATAAAACTAAAAAATGGGAGGTATGAAGATATTTTCCCACTTTTAAATAGAACAACCAGAAAAAAAAAAAAAAAAAAAAACCAAATACATAATTGCTATGATGGATAATTTGTTTAAACATACATAATGCCTACCTATAACTACATAAATAGAAAAATAACTTTAGAGAATTACTGCCAACTATGAAGAAGCAAAATTGCTAATAACATATCAAAATAATAAGATAATATGGAAATCATTACTTTATTATAGTCTTATAAAAAGTATATTCAGTGAGTCAGCATTACCTGTTGTGAGGAGGTAAAGCAAGGATGGATGTTTCATACATGAGGAGACACATGTTTTGATGAGTCTGTTGACTCACCAAAACTTTGTCCTTATCACATGAGTAGAACAAGGAGGCTATTGTCAAAACCTCCTTGTGTCAATGTATCTCGTCTTATTTGGAAATAATATCACTATAGATATCTATGGGCAAAAAGGTAAAAGGAAATGCACACTACAGGAAAATGGAGTGAGAAAAATAAAATTTAGATTTCACAATACTGTTTCAATTGGCTAAAAATTAAGTTTATATTTTATATTTTATTTGATTTAATATTTTTTTTTAAACATAACTGAAAAAAAATGATTAAAAGTATTTTTAAATAAAAACAAAATTATATTTAAATGGAAGGTGATGATAGAGTAGCAGATAATAGACAAAGGTATTAGACACCTGAGTTGGCTCACAAAAGTGGATGCTGTACAGCGAAAAGTGGGCAGATTTTGTCTCTCATCAGCGGCCATGGCAGAGGTTGCTAAAGGATTAGAGAAACTCATAAGCAATGGTGTCAACTCCAATTTTTGACAGAAAAGTACATCCATCCTCTTGAAGAGCATCCCAAGTTCTCTTCCGATGAATCCCTTTCGGAATCCATTCCTGTAATCGATCTCAACCGTGTTTCTTATGGTTTAAGTCGACAAAATATTATCCTGCAGATCTCTAAAACCTTTGAAGACTATGGATTTTTTCAGGTCATCTCTTTCTCTCTCTCTCTCTCTCATTTCTTCCATAACAAAACCATACGGATTGCCTGAAACTGGCAGCTGATTGTGGCTGGTTTTGGCCGTTTAGGGTGGTCAAGTGTGAAACTCAAAATAAAAAAAAGAAATTATCAAAAATATACTTTAATTTTTGTCTTATAAAAAAAAAAAAAATTCTCAGCTTTCATGATCTTCATTTGTCTCTTTTTTCTTAAAAATCTTGAAAACCATAAAATTGACACTCCAAAAATGCATTATACGATGCCCTATTTCAAAAACTTGAAATCCATTTTTTTTTCCTGATGTCTATGTATATTGATGTCGGGATGATAGATTTGATTGTATTTGGGCTTCAAAACAGCCTCTTCTAGTGAAAGGTTTGAGCTGTGCGCTAATTTGATTGTTTAGAGCCTCGGCTCTATATAAACTCTTTCTTTTTTAAAATACCCCTACCTATTTTTCACTATTTTTTGTATTTTGTTTTGATTAAATTTTAAACATATTAATCGTATTTTTTGAGTTTATCTAAAACTGTTTAACTCATCTTAGCCTGGCCCAGATCTGCTTGATTAGGAATGGTTACCCAGACCCGACCCATGGTTCGGGTCGATTCCCGGGTGGTGATTTGTAACACTAGTCATCAATATGTTCACTTGCCTGATCGTTCTCTCTTTTCCCTACAGATAGTTAATATTGCTTTTCTTGTTAAATGTATTGGACTAGATCATTAACCATGGGGTTCCAGAAGATGTTATTCAAGACATGATGGGTGTTGCCAATGAGTTTTTTGAGATGCCCATTGAAGAGAGAACAAAGCTTTACTCTGAGGACCCCAAAACACAAGTTAGAGTTTGCCAAAGTTTAACTTTAAAAGCAAGGTTCAGTTATGGAGAGATTTTTTGAGGCATCCATGCCATCCATTAGAGGATTACATCGACTCATGGCCCCAAAAGCCAGAAAATTACAGATACTTATGTTTAAATTTGTTAGAAAGTGTGTACTATGAGACCATTATCTTTGTTACAAAGAGATCACAATTGTTAATAGTAATTAGATGTTGATTATGCAGATAAGTATGGTTGTGACCTCCTTGTATTAAAAGCAAATAGCCTCTTTATATATTTTTCTAATCTTCGACACTAAATGGTCATTACAAACTCAATTATTTTACATCCTACAGCTGTGAGTGATTAAGAGTTGTTTTTCTTAATAATAACTTTTTAAAATTTTATTTGATTTATTAATAAGATCAACAAATCTAAGTCATGTATGCCTATATTCCTGTATACTGTGGCTGCAGCGCTATGAAATCTAAAGTTTCAATAATAGAGAGAGCGAGCATGTCTATAAATACTTAAAACTCTTAAAATTAGATAATCTAGATAATATGTACTAGATATACTATTTTTAGAAGTTAAATTTTTTATATTGGTACATGTGGAGGTTGAAATGATCGACTAGGAGCTAGAACAAGAAGTAAGTTTTTTTGAACTCTCTGATTTCTTCTAATGACTTTATCTATCTAGGTTTTCCATCTATGTAGTTCTTCTCTCGCTCTCTCGTAGGCTTCTTTTCTTTCCCAGAGGCATTCTATCACCAATTTTCGAGAAGTTCTCTAAAATATTTGAGTTCTATAAGCTCAATGTCGATCTACTCCCAACCCGGGGAGATAAGTTAGGTCAGTGCATGATTTGCTTTTGGTTTAGGAAATAGGTCTTTAGTATAACTAGAGATTATCTTTAATTATCTTTTCGAAAGAGAAGTTAACATGAGATTTAAGGAGATCTAGATAAAAATTGAGGGTTTTAAATAGGATAAAGCCAATCTTGATAGAGAGATAAGTAAAGGGGAGTTAAAAGTTAGGAGATTAGAGAGAAACAGGAGGAAAGAGAAAAAAATAGGGAGATAAAGAGTGAGAAAATAGGGTGGGAGATCAAAAACATGAACGAGAGAGAGATAACTTTTGTCGTTCTTTTATTTCTTTAGTTATTTATTTTGTTCAAAGTTCTTTTAAACTGAGATGTCTCTTCATTTTCAGGTGACTTCCCTTGCATAAATTGAGAGATCGTATATTCTATCAACTTATTATTATTATTACTATTGTTGTTGTTCCAGTTTTATTTTCTCCCTAGAGTACTTATACCTGCTTCTGCATCATATCACTATGGACATCTGTGAACAAAAAGGGTAAAGGGAAAGCAAAATATAAGAAAATAGAGGGAGAAAGAAAAAAAAGCGAACAAAAATATCGTGGACGGGTAGAAGGGTACGCAAGCACCTTTCCATTATAGGAGATTTCACAATGTTGAAATCTAATGGCTCAAATTAATTTTATTTTGGGGGTTTGTATAAGGTTGCAAACTTAAACAATGCAATTAAGGCGCACCTCCAAATTTTATGATAACATGTATTTTTGGGGTAAAAAATACTTTGGATTATTTAAAATCTATATTTATCTTTAAATATACAATTTTAAACTTAAAAAATGGTTAAAATCAAGTAGATCTATAAACAAATGAAAATTTTAAAAATGAACGGTCTAGATAATGTGTTGCAAGATGCACTATTTTTGGTACATAAAATCTTTTTTTTTTTTCTTCATATTATACATCTCGATGTCGAGATGATCAATTCGAGGGTTTGATTTCTTGATAGCCATACATTTCAGTGGCCTATCACCGAGCTATTTAAAATGGGAAAA
This sequence comes from Amborella trichopoda, assembly GCF_000471905.2. Next base: position 2,422,494 of record NW_006494916.1, on the reverse strand, counting down.
GGAAATCTCATTTCCCCTACCAACCATTCATCTCAAATCTTTGGCAACTATCAGTTTAGTGGAAGAAATAGCACATGCCTAATGTTCCCATACTTTGCAACTGGGACTTGACACCACAACTGCTCCTGATATGCACACTCCTCCACCATCATTTAGATAAAAGGCCTCGATTTTAACATTAGGGAGTAATGAAAGTTAATTGGATGCACACTTCTGATATGCACACTCCTCCAAGAGTTAGTCCAACGTGAGGGAATAATGAAAGTTAATAAGATGCAAAGGATAAAAGTGCCCTATCAAGTAGGTGGCTTAAAGCTTAATTGACCATCTCATAACGCGTGTGTTAAAAATAAAGAATTTTTTTTTAAAAAATAGTCCCTATTTTTTATACACGATTTAAGAAAAACAATGTGTGAATGAGGCTTTGTGTCTCAACAATTTTTGATGCGATCCTACAATCCAATGCGGATCGGCATTCTTTAATGGAAAAGTGTTTGGTGACTCAGTCGACTCCCCGGTAAATATGCGATCTTGTTGGGTTTGGCCATCTATTTACACGGTCTTGGGTAGGATCCCGTTATTTGAGATTCTCGGTTCCACAGGCTAGGGTTCCTGGTAACCTTACAATTGGTATCAGAGGACAAGGTGTGTACGGGGCTAAGACTTATATTAAGAAAAATATGAATAATGAAGTTTGATGGATACATGGTTTGAGGTGGTGATATAAGGATACCAAGTGTTTTAGAAAATTCCACAATTGAAGCAAGTGATAAGAAATTAAGAAATCTATTCAATGAGAGTCGGCAAGATGAATTTGGTGATTTTTATGATCAAGGTGGAGATTGTTAGATTTGTTGATAGTCAAAGTCACTATACCTATATGTTATTCAAAATTTTGAGAGTAATATGAGAAAAGAAAACAGGGGCTTCTTTGGGGAACTAAATAATGCCCAAGTGATCTCTATAAACGAGGACAAAAGGAAGACATAATACTCATCCTTTTGAGGGTCACCTCCTAGTGGTTATGGGAAAGAATCTTCGATATGGAGATAGGTCTCCAAGAGAGAGAGAGAGAAATAAGAGAGAAAGTCTCTTGATTGCTTTGAAGTTGCTCTTTTCGATAGCAGTATAGCGGTAGGAGAAGAAGATGTTGATCATTTGTGTTACTCGGTCGGGAGAGCTGGTTTAGAAGGGAAGATCAATAAGGTTCTTATTGATCTTTAGAAATAGGAATATCTTTTGTAACCAAAAATTGTAATCGTCATTGTAATATTGGATTTCTACTTGCCAAAACTGTGAATATAGCCTTATGGGGTTCACCACATAAATCATGTGTTGTGGTGGTATAGTTTTGTATTATTGTTTTATTTCATGCACTCAATTTGTAGTTGTATTTGTCTACTTTACATTTAGCCTTCTATATGCACGATCTTGGGTGGGATCATGGTATTTGGGATTCGAGGTTCCGCATACTACCATGTCCTAATTACCCTACAATCACTCTTAAAATATCCATCTCAAACATTTAAGATTTGATAATCTCAACTATTGTGGTTTATGTATATTGAATATTTTATTTTTGAAAATTAAAAATTATGGTTTGTAATATGTTTTTCCACCCTCCGTTTTGATATAATAAAATTATATTTTTCGACATCCATCATTAATGATGGATGCCTAATGCATAAAGAGACACCTATTTTGGTGAGCCGATGGCTCACCAAAACCGTGTCCTTTTTAAAAACCCAGGGTCAACTTACCCGGCATGTGCTCTCCACAAAAGGTGTTTTGTAGGCTTAGTCTTGCAAGTTCTCTTCACATAGGATCATTTGTAGGCTTCCCCCATCTATCACTCTGTCCCCTTATAATAAAATGAGGAATGAGACAATATGTAAAAAATATTCTAATGAATATGTAACATCCATTATTATGATGATAATGCTCTTCCATATATCATTTCAAATTTAGTAGAAATAATTTTTAAAGGGGAAATACCATTGTTCCCTCTATTTTTGGTTTCCATATCTTAATGGACCGATTGATTCAAAATATATCTCCTAACCCTTTGATTAACCTTATCCACTTTTAACTATTTTTTTAGCACTAACAAATATAAAAAAGATATGCTCATTCTTAACCCTTCATCTCTTTACGTGATATATTCTCCCCAAATTTCTCTCTCTTTAACATTCACTCTCTTTGTCTCTCTAAAGGGGAGAGAAAGAGTGAGCGACACTGGAAAGGGGAGAGAGAGTGGGAAAACAAGTAGAGAGATACAAATTTAGGAGAAAATTACGTGAAAAGGGAAATGATGATGTTTAAAATGGTTATGTCTTTTTTATATTTGTTTTGGGCAAAAAAATAGGTTTGAAAGGGATAAACTTAGCTTAGGGGGTTAAAAGATATAAAACTTAGAATTTTTATAACCCAAGATATGTATTGAAAACTTCGGTCGACTGAGATATAAAACTTAAAAATGTGAGGTATGAGGATACTTTCCCATTTTTAAATAGAACAACCAGCATAAAAAAATATGAAAAACCACTACATAATTGCCATGATGGATAATTTGTTTAAACATAGATAAAGCCTACCTATAAGTAAATAAATATAAAAATAACTTTAAAGAATTACTGCCAACTATGAAGAAGCAAAATTGCTAATAACATACCAAAATAATAAGATAATATGGAAATTATTACTTTATTATAGTCTTATAAAAAGTATATTTAGTGAGTCAACATCACCTGTTGTGAGGAGGTACAACAAGGATGGTTGTCTCATAAATGAGGAGACACATGTTTTTATGAGTCCGTTTACTCACCAAAACTTTGTCCTTATCACATGAGTAGAACAAGAAGGCTATGGTCAAAGCCACGTTGTGTCAATGTATCTCGCTTATTTGGAAATAATATCACTATAGATATCTATGGGCAAAAAAGGTAAAAGGAAATGCACACTATAGGAAAATGGAGGGAGAAAAATTCAATTTAGATTTCACAATGTTGTTTCTAGTGGCTAAAAATTAAGTTTATATTTTATTTTTTAGTTGATTTAAAATATTTATCTGAATTTTGAGGTTTAGGCTTTTTTTTAAACATAACTAAATAAAAATGATTAAAAGTATTTTTAAATAAAAACAAAATGATATTTAAATTGACGGTGATGATAGAATAGCAGATAATAAACAAAGGTATTAGACTCCTGAGTTGGCTCACAAAAATGGATGCTATACAGCGAAAAGTGGGCAGATTTGGTCTCTTATCAGCGGCCAAGGCAGAGGTTGCTAAAGGATTGGAGAAACTCAAAAGCAATGGCGTCAACTCCAAATATTTGAAAGAAAAGTACATCCATCCTCTTGAAGAACAACCCAAGTTCACTTCCGATGAATCCCTTTCGGAATCCATTCAAGTAATCGATCTCAGTCGTGTTTTTGATGGTTTAAGTCGACAAAATATTATCCGGCAGATCTCTAAAGCCTCTGAAGACTATGGATTTTTTCAGGTCATCTCTTTCTCTCTCTCTCTCTCTCTCTCTCTCTCTCTCTCTCATTTCTTCCATAACAAAACCGTACGTATTACCTGGAACCGGCATCTGATTGTGGCTGGTTTTGGCCGTTTAGGGTGGTCATGTGTGGAACTCGAAATAAAAAAAGGAAATTATAAAAAATATACTTCATATTTCGTCTTATAAAAAATAAAATAAATATTCTCAGCTTTCATGATCTTCATCCGTCCCTTTTTTCTTCAAAATATTGAAATCCATAAAATTGACGGTCCAAAAATGCATTATAAGATGCCCTATTTCTAAAACTTGAAATCCAATTTTTTTTCCTGATGTCTACGCATCTTGATGTCGAGATGATCAATTTGATGATTTTTGGGCATCAAAACAACCTCTTCTAGTGAAAGTTTTGAGCTGTGCGCTTATTTGATTGTTTAGAGCCTCGGCTCTATATAAACTTTTTCTTTTTTAAAATACCCCTACTTATTTTTCACTATTTTTTGTATTTTGTTTTGATTAAATTTTAAACATATTTATCGTATTTTTTGAGTTTATCTAAAAATGTTCAACCCTTTTTAGCCTGGCCCAGATCTGCTTGGTTAGGAACGGTTACCCAGATTGGTTCCAGGTTGCCCGGACCCGGCCCATGGCTCGGGTCCATTCCCGGGTGGTGATTTGTAACACTGGTCATCAATATGTTCACCTGCCTGATCGTTCTCTCTTTCCCCTACAATTAGTTAATATTGTTCTTCTTGTTAAAGGTATTGGACTAGATCATTAACCATGGGGTTCCAGAAGATGTTATTCAAGACATGCTAGGTGTTGCCACTGAGTTTTTTGAGATGCCCATTGAAGAGAGAGCAAAGCTTTACGCTGGGGACCCCAAAACACAAGTTAGAGTTTGCAAAAGTTTTAACTTTAAAAGTAAGGTTCAGTTATGGAGAGATTTTCTGAGGCATCCATGCCATCCATTAAAGGATTACCTCGACTCATGGCCCCAAAAGCCAGAAAGTTACAGGTATTTAGGTTTAAATTTGTTAGAGAGTGTGTACTATAAGACCATTTATCTTTGTTACAAAAAGATCACAATTGTTAATAGTAATTAGATGTTGATTATGGCAGAAGTATGGTTGTGACCTCCTCGTAATAAAAGCAAATAGCCTTTTTATATATTTTTCTAATTTTCGACCAAAAATAGTGATTAAAAATTCAATTATTTTACATCCTACAGCTGGGAGTGATTAAGAATTGTTTTTCTTAAGAATAACTTTTTTAAATTTTTTTTGATTTATTAATAGGATCAACAAATCTAAGTCATGTATGCCTATATTCCTTCATACTGTGGCTGCAGCGCTTTGAAATCTAAAGTTTGGATAATAGAGAGTGCGAGCATATCTATAAAAACTTAAAACTCTTAAAATTAGATAATCTAGATAATATGTAGCAGATATACTTTTTTTAGAAGTTAAATTTTTTATATTGGTACATGTGGAGGTTGAAATGATCGACTGGGAGCTAGAACAAGAAGTAAGTTTTTTTGAACTGTTTGATTTGTTCTAATGACTTTATCTATCTAGGTTTGCCCTCTCTGAGGTTCTTTTCTCTCTCATAGGCTTCTTTTCTTTCCCAGAGGCATTCGATCACCAATTTTCGTGAAGTTCTCTAAATATTTGAGTTCTATAAGCTCAAGGTCAATCTACTCCCAACCAGGGGAGATAAGTTAGGTCGGTGCATGATTTGCTTTTGGTTTAGGAAATAGGTCTTTAGTATAAGTACAGATTATCTTTAATTATCTTTTCGAAAGAGAAGTTAACACGAGATTTAAGGAGATCTAGATATAAATTGAGGATTTTAGATAGGATAAAGCCAATCTTGAAAGAGAGATAAATAAAGGGGAGTTAAAAGTTAGGAGATTAGAGGGAAACAGGAGGAAAGAGAAAAAAATATGGAGATAAAGAGTAAGAAAATAGGGTGGAAGTGGAAAAACATGAAAGAGAGAGATAACTTTTGTCGTTCTTTTATTTCTTTAGTTATTTGTTTTGTTCAAAGTTTATTTAAAGGGAGATGTCTCTTCATTTTCCGGTGAATTGCCTTGCAGAAATTGAGAGATGGTTTATTCTATCAACTTATTATTATTGTTATTATTGTTGTTCTTCAAGTTTTATTTTCTCCCTGGAGTACTTATACTTGCTTCCGCATCATATCACTATGGACATCTATGAACAAAAAGGGTAAAGGGAAAGCAAAATATAAGAAAATAGAGGGAGAAAGAAAAAACAACGAACAAAAATATCGTGGACGGGTAGAAGGGTGCGCAAGCACCTTTCCATAATAGGAGATTTCACAATGTTGAAATCTAATTGCTCAAAATTAATTTTATTTTGGGGGTTTGTATAAGGTTGCAAACCTCCAAATTTTATGATAACATGTATTTTTCATGTAAAAAATTCTTTTGATTATTTAAAATCTATTTTTATTTTTAAATATAAAATTTTAAAATTAAAAAATGGTTAAAACCAAGTAGATCTATAAACATATGAAAATCTTGAAATTGAACGGTCTAGAGAATGTGTTGCAAGATGTACTATTTTTTGTACTCAAAATCTTTTTTTTTTTTTTCTTCCTATCATACATCTCGATGTCGAGATGATCAATTCAAGGGTTTTTTTTCTTCATAGCCGTGCATTTCATTGGCCTAACTCCGAGCTTTTTGAATTAGGAAAAGGAAGTCTCATTTCCCCTACCAACCATTCATCTCACACCTTTGGCAACTAACTGTTTAGTGGAAGAAATGGCTCATGCCTATTGTTCCCATACTTTGCAACTGAGACTTGACACCACAACTGCTCTTGATATGCACACTCCTCCACCATCATTTGGATAAAAGGCCTCTATTTTAACGTTAAGGAATAATGAAAGTTAATTGGATGTACACTTCTGATATGCACACTCCTCCAAGAGTTAGTCCAACGTGAGGGAATAATGAAAGGTAATAGGATGCAAGGTATAAAAGTGCCCTATCAAGTAGGTGACTTAAGCTTATTTGACCATCTTGTAATGAGTGCTGTGTTAAAAATAAAGAAATAATAAAAAAAAATAGTCCCAATTTGATGTACACAATTTAGGAAAAACCATGTGTGAATGAGGCTTTATGTCAACAATTTTTGATGCGATCCAACGATCCAATCTAGATCGGCATTCTTTAAAGGAAATGTGTTTGGTGACTCAACCGACTCACCGGTAAATTTGCGATCCTGTTGGTTTTGACCAATTATGTACACGATCTTGGGTAGGATCTCGATATTTGAGATTCTCGGATCTGCAAACTAGGGTTTTTGGTAACCTTACAATTGGTATAGGAAATTAAGAAATCTATTCAATGAAAGTCGGCAAGATGAATTTGGTGATTTTTACGATCAAGGTGGAGATTGTTAGATTTGTTGATAGTCAGTCACTATTCCTATGTTTTATTCAAAAAATTGAGAGTAATATGAGAAGAGAAAAAGGGGGCTTCTTTGGGGAACTAAATAAAGCCCAAGTGATCTATTTAAAAGAGGACCAAAGGAAGACATAATACTCATCCTTTTGAGGGTCACCTCCTAGGGGTTATGGGAAGGAAACTTCAATATGGAGATAGGTCACCAAGAGAGAGAGAGAAAAAAAATAGAGAAAGTCTATCGATTTCTCTCAAGTTGCTCTTTTCGGTAGAAGTATAACGGTAGGAGAAGATGTTGATCATTTGTGTTACTTGGTCGGGAGAGTGGGTTTAGAAGGGAAGATCAATAACGTTCTTACTGATGTTTAGAAATAGGTATATCTTTTGTAACAAAAAATTGTAATCATCATTGTAATAGTGGATTTCTACTTGCCAAAACTATGAATATAGCCTTATGGGGTTAACCAAGTAAATCATGTATTGTGGTGGAATGGTTTTTTATTATTGTTTTATTTCTTGCACTCGAGTTGTAGTTGTATTTGTCTACTTTACATTTAGCCTTCTACGTACACGATATTGGGTGGGATCATGGTATTTGAGATTCTAAGTTTCGCATACAACAGGGTCCTATTAACCCTACAATCACTCTTAAAATATCCATCTCAAACATTTAAGATTTCATAATCTCAACTATTGTGGTGTACGTATATAGAATATTTTATTTTTGAAAATAAAAAATTATGGTTTTTAATATGTTTTTCCACCCTCCATTTTGATATAGTGAAATTATATTTTTCGACGTCCATCATTAATATGGATGCCTAATGCATAAGGAGACACGCCTATTTTGGTGAGGAAGTGGCTCACCAAAACCGTGTCCTTTTTAAAAACCCTGGGTCAACTTACCCTGCATGTGCTCTCCACAAAGGGTGTTTTGTAGGCTTCCCTCATCTATCACTCTCTCCCCTTATAATAAAATGAGGAATGAGACAATATGTAAAAAATATTCTAATGAATATGTAACATCCATTATTATGATGCTAATGCTCCTCCATATATCATTTCAAATTTAGTAGAAATAATTTTTAAAGGGGAAATATCCTCGTTCCCTCATTTTTTTGGTTTTCATAGCTTAATAGACCGAATGATTTAAAATATATCTCCTAACCCCATGATTAAGTTTGCCCACTTTTAATATTTTTTTAGCAGTGACAAATATAAAAAAGGTATGCTCATTTGAAAACCTTCATCGCTTTACATTACATATTCCCCCCAAATTTCTCTCTCTTTAACATTCACCCTCTTTGTCTCTCTAATGGGGGGAGAGAGAGTGAGCGACACGAGAAAAGGGAGAGAGAGTGGGAAAACAGGTAGAGAGACAGATTTAGAAGAAAATTACGTGAAAAGGGAAATGATGATGTTTAGAAAGGATATGTCTTTCTAATATTTGTTTGGGGCAAAAAACTAGGTTTGAAAGGGATAAACTTAGCGTAGGGGGTTAAAAGATATAAAACATAGAATTTTTATAACCCAAGATATGTTTTGAAAACTTCGATCGACTGAGATATAAAACTTAAAATTGGGAGGTATGAAGATATTTTCCCATTTCTAAATAGAACAACCAGCAAAAAAAAAAAATGAAAAACCAATACATAATTGCTATGATGGATAATTTGTTTAAACATATATAATGCCTACCTATAACTAACTAAATATAAAAATAACTTTAGAGAATTAGTGCCAACTATGAAGAAGCAAAATTGCTAATAACATATCAAAATTATAAGATAATATGGAAATTATTACTTTATTATAGTCTTATAAAAAGTATATTTAGTGAGTTAGCAGCACCTGTTGTGAGGAGGTACAACAAGGATGCATGTCTCCTAAATGAGGAGACACATGTTTTTATGAGTCCGTTGACTCACAAAAACTTTGTCCTTATCACATGAGTAGAACAAGGAGGCTATGGTCAAACCTACTTGTGTCAATGTATCTCACCTTATTTGGAAATAATATCACTATAGATATCTATGGGAAAAATAGGTAAAAGGGAATGCACACTATAGGAAAATGGAGGGAGAAAATTTAAATTTAGATTTCACAAATACTGTTTCTATTGGCTAAAAATTAAGTTTATATTTTATTTTTTATTTGATTTATAATAATTTTTGAATTTTAGGGTTTAGGTTTTTTTTTAAACATAACTAAATAAAAATGATTAAAAGTATTTTTAAATAAAAAGAAAATTACATTTAAATGGACGGTGATGATAGAGTAGCAGATAATAGACAAAGGTATTAGACTCCTGAGTTGGATCACAAAAGTGGATGCTGTACAACGAAATGTGGGCAGATTTTTTCTCTCATCAGCGGCCTTGGCAGAGGTTGCTAAAGGATTAGAGAAACTCATAAGCAATGGTGTCAACTCCAAATATTTGAAAGAAAAGTACATCCTTCCTCTTGAAGAACGACCCAAGTTCTCTTCCGATGAATCCCTTTATGAATCCATTCCTGCAATCAATCTCAGTCGTCTTTCTGATGGTTTAGGTCATCAAAATATTATCAAGCAGATATCAAAAGCCTCTGAAGACTATGGATTTTTTCAGGTCATCTCTCTCTCTCTCTCTCTCTCATTTCTTCCACAACAAAAAGGTACAGATTGCCTGGAACCGGCAGCTGATTGTGGCTGGTTTTGGCCGTTTAGGGTGGTCAAGCGAGGAACTCAAAAGGAAAAAGGGAAATTATCAGAAAAATACTTTAAACTTTCATGAACTTCATCCATCCCTTTTTTCTACAAAATCTTGAAATCCATAAAATTGACGGTCCAAAAATGCATTATAAGATGCCGTATTTCTAAAACTCGAAATCCATTTTGTTTTCTTGATGTCAGTGCATCTTGATGTTGGGATGATCAATTTGATTTCACTTGGGCATCAAAACATCCTCTTCTAATGAAATTTTGAGCTTTGCACTAATTTGATTGTTTAGAGCTTCGGCTCTGTATAAACTTTTTCTTTTTTAAAATACCCCTACCTATTTTTCACTATTTTTTGTATTTTGTTTTTATTAAAATTTAAACATATTTATTCTTTGTTTTGAGTTTATCTAAAAACGTTTAACCCTTTTTAGCCTGGCTCAGATCTGCTTGGTTAGTACAGGTTACCCAGACTGGTTCCAGGTTACCCACACCCGGCCCATGGCTCAAATCCTTCCCCGGGTGGTGATTTGTAACACTGGTCATCAATATGTTCACTTGCCTGATCGTTCTCTCTTTCCCCTGCAATGAGTTAATATTGCTCTTCTTGTTAAATCTATTGGACTAGATCATTAACCATGGGGTTCCGGAAGATGTTATTCAAGACATTCGGGGTGTTGCCACAGAGTTTTTTGAGATGCCCATTGAAGAGAGAGCCAAGCTTTATTCTGAGGACCCCAAAACACATGTTAGAGTATGCACAAGTTTTAACTTTAAAAGCAAGGTTCAGTTATGGAGAGATTTTTTGAGGCATCCATGCCATCCATTAGAGGATTACATCGACTCATGGCCCCAAAAGCCAGAAAAATATAGGTATTTATGTTTAAATTTGTTAGAGAGTGTGTACTATGAGACCATTTATCTTTGTTACAGAGAGATCACAATTGCTAATAATAATTAGATGTTGATTATAACAGATAAGTATGGTTGTGACCTCTTTGTATTAAAAGTAAATAGCCTTTTTATATATTTTTGACACTAAACGGTGATTACAAATTCAATTATTTTACATCCTACAGCTTTGAGTGATTAAGAGTCATTTTTCTTAAGAATAAATTTTTAATATTTTCTTTGATTTATTAATAAGATCAACAAATCTAAGTCATGTATGCGTATATTCCTCCATATTGTGGCTGCGGCGCTATGAAGTCTAAAGTTTCAATAATAGAGAGATCGAGCATATCTATAAATACTTAAAACTATTAAAATTAGATAATCTAGATAATATGTACCAGATATACTATTTTTAGAAGTTAAATTTTTTATATTGGTACATGTGGCGGTTGAAATTATCGACTGGGAGCTAGAACAATCTTTCACAATTGGTCCCTAACGTGCACTTTATAAAAATATTTTCCATGTTACTTTCATTAAAATAAAATCAAATACCTAAATGAGATGTTATGTAATTGGAAAAATTATAATTACCCACCAAATTAGAATTCCTAGGGATATCAATAAAAATAAATCAAATGCCTAAGTGAGAAGTTAGATAAATGTACCAAATTAGAATTTCTAGGGATAACCCCCGTAACTCACCCCGCCACCCCAAAAAAAAAAATCTTTTGATATCACACTATTGATCCCAACATTGTCTTTTTATGCCCATCTAAAGCAAAAATTGTAACTTCTTTTGGACTATAATTTCTTAAGTTTTACCCTTGTTTCCCGCTTTCTCTTTCTAAGCCTATGCTGGGCCAGCACAATTTCAATATAAGCTGGTCCGACACATGTTGTGTCGGAATTGTATCAAGTGGAAGCCTTGAAAGTAAAATTTGGAGGTGCCTATAATTCTTGAAAAATTATGACCCTACTTCTAAGCATGTAATCCCCCAATACTTTTTGAATCATTCCCTAACCCCAAAATACCCCCTATTTTAATCCATGTTTGATGCCCAATATGTGCCAGTTATGCACAAAAATATGTCGGACTGAATTTTTTTCTTCAAAATGGTCATTTTTGGTACAAAAAAGTGTTGGATTGGCTTTTGAGAATGTGCCGGTCCTACAAAAAATGTGCCAGACCGGCTTCGGATATTGAGATTCCACTAGTCCAGCACAAAATACGTCAGACCGATTTATAATGAAACTGTGTTGTTCTGGCACATTTTGTGTCAAACCAAGTTAGAGAGCGTTGGAGTGGGACGTGTGGATTAAAATGAAGATATTTTTATCCAAAAAAGTCACCCTTTGTGCTCGGACTAGTGCAAAATAAATTCAAATCATTAGTGTGGTATAAAAAATAAAAAATACTACGGATTATCTAGAATGTTCGATTTTGGGGTATCTATGGTTTTTTTTATAGTTTTTCCTAATCAATTTGCACTTGGAATACTTTTTTTCTACAGGAAAATTGTTTAATAGTAGTGCAGCCGTATGAAAATAAGTAAAGCTTCACCATATAACTCATCGAAAATTACAATTCAAGCTTTGAAAAACCTTTACATTGATAATCTGAGCTTGAACATTGTGGTTGAGGAAAAAAAAAAAAGCGATTTCAAGTTCTAAAAATAGTATATATTAACAAATTATCTAGACCATCAATTTGGTCCCAAAAATAAGCATATACATCCACAGGATTTGTGCTATTTTGTGAATTTCAAATTTGAAAGTCGGTGGTGGAAATTGATTTTAGAGCCATTATGGAGATTTTGTTTCCTAGATGTATGAGGATTTGAGATGAGACTTTATTTTACTTTCATAAAGCTTAAGCCTTATTGAAACTTCATCCTTTTCTAAATTCTCGTTCAGCTCGGATAAAAAATTGACAGCTAAGATGTCAATCAATCCTATGCTCTCGCCCTAGAGAGATAAGCCCTAATAGTGGTCAAGATTCGATGGCTAAAATGTGGCTCAACAATATGGTCTCGCCCAAGAGAGAGGAAATTTTTTTTTGTCTGTTGTCTTAGAGAGATAGAAAAGTCCAAATTAGTGTATGGTCCTAGAGAGGTGAAGACCGCCCGATGGTCCTAGTCGTTTTGAAAGCTATAGGTTGCATAGTGTGCTTGTATTTGGCATAATATAACTATGATCTGTATGATGGTGTAAACTCCATCATGATATAACTAACATGGATTGTATACAATGAGATCATTTACCATTCGATATGAAATTTGATAGCTTAGATGTGTTACAAAATTCGAAAAAATTCCTTTTGAAGTTGGAGCTTGGTCAATGGAATAATTGCAGCCACCCAATTTCACATCCAATAGTCAAGATTAATGTGACCACCTTGTATCTAAGATAAATGGTATCATTCTGTACTTTCTCTAACTATAATCTGTATGATTATAACTGTCATCACTGTCCAATCTGTTCTTAGGCGCTGATGAACGTAAGTAGAACCAGCATGGCTAGGTGGCTTGGTATCAAAAGTTAATACTATCATTGTATACATTCCTTTATATTTATGGCTAGAAATTGTTTGGTCATATGGAATATGGTCTTGTGTTAATTCTATTTATTTAAAAAAGGGTAAGTAATTGGGCATTTGGGCCTCTACTTTAGGGTGAAAATTATGGAGGATAAAAACCAAGGTTTTCGAAACATGAAGGAAAGAAAAATATTACAAAGAAAGAAAAGATAGTGACAAAAAGATTTACGTGGTTTGGCAAGTTTCCTATATATATCACTTATTTTTTGCCATAAATAACACCAAACAACAATGTTTAAAAAATAATAACAAATTATTCAATATTATGTCACAATGTATGTAGAAAACAACTAATAAAATAATATTGAGTTGGGTATGTTAGTTTCACATCAAATAGTCTGACGGTATTAACTGTCATTCAAGGGCCCCTATAACTATGTTTTACTAATATTTGTGACATTTGGACAAACTAGCTGCTAGAGACTTTCTATACCCAACTCAAGAGAGATACATTTGAAGGTACTTTTTTTCTTTTCCTTGTTTTCATCATTTGGTTGTGGCACATAATCAATATATATTTGAAACCCGGCTATCTAGATATGAAATCGTCGATCTGGACTGGGAATCGGCCAAGACCAAATCCATTCTGGCAAAGTATTGATACTGGCCTTGTTTCCCCCCTAAAACCCCCCTTCATATTTTTCTTTTTTGTTTTCAAGCTTGTCTAACACAGTGGAGACCTCTTCTTGTAGGGAGGTAGCTAGCAAGTATGCTCTTGAGATCAGGGCATTGATACTAAAGCTCTTGGCTCTATCATTTGAAGGACTTGGACTTGATTCTGGTTATTTTTATGAGAAATTTGGCACGCATAAGCAAATACAGTTGATAAATTACTATCCTCCATGTCCAGATCCCAACCTAACACTTGGGCTACCAGGGCATTCCGATCCTAATGGCATTACAGTTCTTTTGCAAGATGAAGTAGAAGGATTGCAAGTGCTCAAAGATGGAAAATGGACCATCGTGAAACCGGAGAAAAATGCTTTTGTGGTTAATATAGCCGATCAATTGCAGGTACGATACAGTGCATTTCTCATTATTCTTATGATGCAGCCTTGTTTACCTTTATAATAACTGGGCTCTTCTTATGATACTTTCAATACAGCCCATATTACAAATCATATGGCGCTATTTTTAAACATGGAGTTTCCAAGTTTTCGCATATGTCAATACTAAGCTCACATTATTTATACGAACTAAATGTCTTGAATTTTTTTTATAAATGAATTAAAAAAACAAAAGACCATAATTTTTTGAGATGCCCATTGAAGAAAGAGCAAAGCTTTACTCCGAGGACCCCTAAACACAAGTTAGAGTTTGCACAAGTTTTAACTTTAAAAGCAAGGTTCAGTTATGGAGAGATTTTTTGAGGTATCCATGCCATCCATTAGAGGATTACATCGACTCCTGGCCCCAAAAGCAAGAAAATTACAGGTATTTTTGTTTAAATTTGTTAAAGAGTGTGTACTATGAGACCATGTATCTTTGTTACCATGAGATGACAATTGCTAATAGTAATTAGAAGTTGATTACGACAGACAAGTATGGTTGTGACCTCCTTGTATTAAAAGTGAATAGTATTTTTATATATTTTTCTAATTTTCGACACTAAATGGTGATTACAAATTCAATTATTTTACATCCTATAGCTGTGAGTGATTAAGAGTTGTTTTCTTAAGAATAACTTTTTTAGTATTTTCTTTGATTTATTATTAAGATCAACAAATCTAAGTCATGTATGCCTATATTCCTTCATACTGTGGCTGCAGCGCTATGAAATCTAAAGTTTCAATAATAGAGAGATCGAGCATATTTATAAATACTAAAAACTCTTGAAATTAGATAATCTAGATAATATGTATCAGATATGCCATTTTTAGAGGACAAATTTTTTATATTGTTACATGTGGAGGTTGAAATGATCGACTTGGAGCTAGAACAATCTTTCACAATAGGTCCCTAACGTGCACCTTATAAAAATATTTTCCATGTTACTTTCATAAAAATAAAATCAAATACCTATATGGGATGTTATATAATTAGGAAAATTATAGTTACCCACCAAATTAGAATTTTTAGGGATATTAATAAAAATAAATCAAATACCTAAGTGAGATGTTAGATAAATGTACCAAATTAGAATTTCTAAAGTTATCCCTTGTAACCCACCCCGCCACCCCAAAAAAAAAAAAACTTTTGATATCACACTGTTAATCCCAACTTTGTCTTTTTTAAAGCAAAAATTGTAACTTCTTTTGGACTAGAATATCCTCAGTTTATCCCTTGTTTTCTGCTTTCTCTCTCTAGGCCTATTCTGGGCCAGCACAATTTCAGCATAAGCTGGTCCGACACATGTTGTGTCGGAATTGTATTAGGGGGGTGCCTCGAAAGTAAAATTTGGAGGTGCCTATTATTTTTGAAAAATTATGACCCTACTTTCTAAGCATGTATTCCCCCAATACTTTTTGAATCATTTCCTAACACCAAAACTTTTTATTTTTGCAACTACCCCGCTAAATCATAAAGCAGGGTCATTTAGAACAAAAATACCTCCTATTTTAATCCATGTTTGATGCCCAATATGTGCCAGTTATGCACAAAAATATGTCGGACTGAATTTTTATCTTCAAAATTGTCATTTTTGGCAATAAAATGTGTTGGATTTGCTTTTGACAATGTGTCGGTCCTACAGAAAATGTGCTAGACCGGCTTCGGATATTGAGATTCTACTAGTCTGGAACACAATACGTTAGACGGATTTATAATAAAATTGTGTCGTTTTTGCACATTTTGGGTCAAACGAGGTAAGAGAGAGTTGGAGCGGGAAATGTGGATTAAATCGAAGATAATTTGGTCCAAAAAAGTCACCCTTTGTGCTGGGAGTAGTGCAAAATAAATTCAAATCATTAGTGTGGTATAAAAAATAAAAAATACTTGGGAATATCTAGAAAGTTCGATTTGGGGGTATCTATGGTTTTTCCTATAGTTTTCCCTAGACAATATGCACTTGGAATACTTTTTTTCTACAGGAAAAATTTTAATAGTAGTGCAGCCCTATGAAAATAAGTAAAGCTTCGCCATATAACTCAACAAAAATTACAATTCAAGCAATTTAAAACCTTTACATAGATAATCTGAGCTTGAACATTACGATTGTGGAAAACAAAAAAAACAATTTCTAGTTCTAAAAATAGTGTATATTAACAAATTATCGAGACCATCCATTTCGTCCCAAAAATAAGCATATACATCCACATGATTTGTGCTATTTTATGAATTTCAAATTTGAATGTTGGTGTTGGAAATTGATTTTAGAGCCGTTATGGAGATTTTTGTTGCCTAGATGTATGAGGATTTGAGATGAGACTTTATTTTACTTTCCTAAAGCGTAGGCCTTATTGAAACTACATCCTTTTCTAAATTACCGTTCAGCTCAGATCAAAATTTGACAGCTAAGATGTCAATCAATCCTATGCTCTCGTCCTAGAGAGATAAGCCCTAATAGTGGTCAAGATTCGATGGCTAAAATGTGGCCCAACAATATGGTCTCGCCCTAGAGAGAGGAAAAAAAAAATTGTCTGTGGTCCTAGAGAGATAGAAAAGTCCAAATTAGTGTATGGTCCTAGAGAGGTGAAGACCGTCCGATGGTCCTAGTAGTTTTAAAAGCTATATGTTGCATAGTGTGCTTGTATTTGGCATAATATAACTATGATCCGTATGATGGTGTAAACTCCATCATGATATAACTAACATGGATTGTATACCATGAGATCTTTTACGGTTCGATGTGAAATTTGATAGCTTCGATGTGTTACAAAATTCGAAAAAATTCCTTTTGAAGTTGGAGCTTGATCAATGAAATAATTGCAACCACCCAATTTCACATCCAATGGTCAAGACTAATGTGACCACCTTGTATCAAAGATAAATGATCTCATTCTATACTTTCCCTAACTATACTATGTATGATGATGGAAAATCCATGATTATAAGGGTCATCACCGTCCAATCTGTTCTTAGGCGCTAATGAAAGTAAGTAGACCCAGCATGGGTAGGTGGCTTGGTACAGTGTCATCCACCCGCTCGGCATCCTTCTATCACATTGGTTGGACCATGATTATCTTTAAGGTTTGTATACTGTGAGATCATTTATTTTTTATACAAGGAGGTCACGATTATTGGATGTGAAATTCAAGAGATGAAATTGTATCGTAACACTCAAAAAATATTATTTTGGACTTTGTGCCCAAACAATGACATACCTTCAACTACTTGATCTCAAATCTCACATCTTTGTATCAAAAGTAAATTGTATCATTGTATACATTTCTTTCTGTTTATGGCTAGAAATTGTTTGGTCATACGGTATATGGTCCTATTTTATTTTTATTTATTTAAAGAAGCATAAGTAAGTGGGCATTTTGGCCTCTACTTTAGGGTGAAAATTATAGAGGATAAAAACCAAGGTTTTCTAAATATGAAGGAAAGAAAAACTATACAAAGAGAGAAAAGATAGTGATAAAAAGATTTACGTGGTTTGGCAAGTTTCCTATATATACTGGATATCAAAGTTCTCTTTCGCTAATCAGGAAATTAATACGCAGGCATGGAGAATACGAGGGACTACATGCTCTCTCAAGCCCTGAATCATAGTCTTTCTCTCTCTAGAACACCAACCCAAAAGCTAAAGAAAACTAACCATTTCGCTAAACTTTTCCTTGCATTGTTTTCTCTCTCTACAAAACATGACTTTTTTAAAGAGGTAACTCATATGCAATCACGTGACCCTTCTTCTCTCTCCCTATGTTATAGGAGTTAGGAAAGGTTTCCCTCTTCCCATGGGTACCCTCTTTCCCATGTCCACATGGTTTCAAATCCTACAAAATAGGATTACTATATATATAAGAAATCTAAGTAATTATATAAAAAAATGAAGTTTCTTAAAAATAGGAAACATGTATTCATGTTATTAACATTCTCTCGCTTGAAGACAAGTTTATATTTTTACTTAGCCAGTTCTAAAAATTGTTGCCCACCGGTTATTAATCATCAAGTGACTACAAACTCCAAGGAAGTCCTACACCAAGTGAACTTCCCCTTTCTAATGGGCTTAGTTAACATATTCGTTGAATTTTCATCACTGAATTTTTTGCAATAAAATTCTTTCATGTTGTACTACATCATGGATAATGTGATATTGAACATCAATATATTTAGTCACTTCATAGAAGATTAAATTCCTTGCTAGAAACAAGGCACTCTGGTTATCGTAATGACGCGGTAAACTTTTTTGCACAAATCAGAATTCACCAAGTAAAATGTTTAGCCAAATTGCTTCTTTGGATGCATAAGTAAATAACATATATTCAGCCACTGTGGAAAACAAAGTCATCACAGATTGCAACTATGATAATCAACTAACTGCACCACCTCCCAAAGAAAAACCATATCTGGTATATCCAAGTTCCTTGCAAAATCTGCATCAACACAATCAGTGACTTTCAAATCCTTTCTATTGCAACAACTACCAGCACTGCAAATTCCCTTCAAATACCGATGGATCCACTTCACAATAGTCCATTGATAAGGACCAGAATTTACCTTATATCTGCTCACAACTCCCACTGCTTGTGTTATGTCACATATGATACTAGTGATAACAAACATGAACCTCCCTACTGCTGATGTATTTGGTACTCGAGACATCTGTGTCGTCTCTGCTTCGGTCCTAGGACAATGTTTCAAAGGCAAAATCATATGCATAGGAATGAGGTACTAACTTGTTTGGCATTTTGGATATTGAAGCCCTACAGATCTCTCCACATAACTGTTATGGTTAACCATATTTTCTTGTTTTTCTTGCCTTTATTACATGCATCCTAGGAATTCGATTAATGACTCTCAAATCATTTATCTCAAATTCTCTAGTCAACTGAGCTTTAAGTGTTGCAATATTCTCTTTGTTTGGTTATGCAATAATCATGTCATTGACATATAATAACAAGGTAGTAACATTTCCATCACTACATTCATGAAAATATGTACAATGGACGGCTTCACATTTATAAAAATTCAAGCTCAATATGAAAGTGTCAAATCATTTGTACCAACATCTCGACGCCTGTTTCGACCCATACAATGATTTCCTAAGCCTACAAACAAATTCTTTTTACCTTCCTTAACAAAGCCTTCAGGTTGGGTCATATAAATTTATTTTTTTAAGTCATCATTAAAAAAAGGACTTTTCACATATATTTGTTTCAACTTAAAATCAAGAATAGTAATCATCAGTAAAACAACTCTAATAGTGGACATGTGCACAACAAGAGAAAAAATCTCATAAAAAACAATACCTAATATTTGAGCATAGTCTTTCAAAACCAATCGAGCTCTTTACATTTCAATAGTATCATCAGAAGTTTTATTTTTCTTGAAGACCCACTTGCTACCAACTGCCTTTCGCTCATCTCATAATTAGACGAGGTCCGAGTCTTATTTATCTATAGGCCTTCCATCTTTTCTTCCTTGGATACTCTCTATTGACAAGCTTCCTCGACCCCACATGCTTCACGATAAGAACATGATTCCCCCTCCTCAGTTAGGTAAGTGTAAGACAAGACCTAGACGTTGAGCCCCATATGAGTCTTCTTAAGTCTAGCGGATCTTCTCAATTCAACACTACCTAAATATTTTTCAAGCACTTGGATAATTTCAGGTTCTTGGTTCTGATCATTATCTCGCTGGTTCTCATGGGTGCATTCCTTCTCAATAGTTTTTGCATCTGGCTTATCTTTTTTTTTTTTCTGCATCGAATTTTCATTAAAGATAATATCTCGGCTAACTATAATCCTGTAGTTAGTAGGATCCCATGAGCTATAACCCTTTGAACTATCAAAAGAGCTAATAAAAGCACACTGTTTTGATTTTGCATCCAACTTAGTTCTTTTCTCCTTTAGAATAAATTAATATGCAGCACACCTAAAAACATGAAGGAAAGAATAATCAAAAGGTTTACCTGTCCAAACCACTTCTAGTTCTTGTAGCTAATAACAGAGCTGTGAGACATCATAATTAGGAAACAAGCTGTACTAACTGCTTCTGCTCAGAACACTACTCTAACCCGACAACACTTAATATACACCTAGCACGCTCTATAGTGGTACGATTAATCTTATCAACAATACCAGTTTGTTGAGGTGTTTCACGATCTGTCAATGTCCTAGCAATACCATGTTCACTATAAAAATTATTTAATTCACTAGGATAAAGTTCCCCCTCATTATCGGTTTTTACACACTTGATGTTCTTACCTTTATGATTTTCTCCCAACGCTTTAAATTTTTTTGTCTAATCAATGGCGTCTGATGTCTTTTTCAGCATAGAAACACATGTTTTTCTTTAAAAATCATCAATAAATGTGACAAAATATGCATCACCCTTTCCACAATGTTTTCCTTAAATTTTTCAAAAGAGAGAGAGAGGATTGGAAAAAATAGCTTATTTTGTTTGGGGTAGTTATTGCGTTAATGAAAACAAAGTAAGGGGAGGAAATGAGGAGGGGATGGAATCATATATACTTTCAAAAATTAATGCCGCACGATAGGAAAAATGGGAGAGGGGTTGTTACGAAATTGAATTTTTGTGGGGTCTATATGAAATTGTCCTTTTTCTTTCTGGTTAAACACCATTTTTTCCTTCGAAATCTTGCTTCTATTATAAAACGACAGGCATGCTTCCATCTATTCTAATGATGGGTTTTATCGACTAGAAATTCTAGGCTTGTTGGGATCAAATCATTATCACTAATAATTTACTACTTCAATAAAGTAAATCTTGATAATAGATTATTTATTCTTTGACAATGTCTCTTATAAAATTATATGAAAAACTTATATGGAATTTTACATATAAGTTTATCTTTTTTCAAAGCTATCTTTATTTTATTTAAAATAATTTTTCTGAATATCACGAGTTTTTAGTCACAAATAACACAAAACAACAAAGTTTAAAAAATAAAAATAAAATATTAAATATTATATGTTACAATGTATGTACAAAACAACTAATAAAATAATATTGAGCTTGGTCTGTTAGTTTCAGATGACAGTATTAATTATCATTCAAGGGCCCCTATAACTACATTTTACTAATAGTTGTGACATTCGGAAAAACTAGTTACTAGAGACTTTCTATACCCAACTCAAGAGAGATAGCTATTGAAGGTTCTTTTCTTTTTTTCTTTGTTTTCATCAATTGGTTGTGGCACATAATCAATATATATTTGAAACCCGGCTATCCAGATATGAATCTGTCGATTTGGACTGGGAATCAGCCAGGACCAAATCCATTTGGACAAAGTATCGATATTGGCCTGGTTTCCCCCCTAAAACCGCCTTTCATATTTGTTTTTTTTCTCAAGCTTATCTAACACAGTGGAGACCTCTTCTTGTAGGGAGGTAGCCAGCAAGTATGTTCTTGAGATCAGGGCATTGATACTAAAGCTCTTGGCTCTATTATCTGAAGGACTTGGACTTGATTCTGGATATTTGAATGAGAAATTTGGCACGCATAATCAAATACAGTCGATAAATTACTATCCCCCTTGTCCAGATCCCAACCAAACGCTTGGGCTGCCAGGGCATTCCGATCCGAATGGCATTACAGTTCTTTGGCAAGAAAAAGTTGGAGGATTTCAAGTGCTCAAAGATGGAAAATGTATCATCGTGAAACAGGAGAAAAATGCTTTTGTCGCTAATATAGCCGACCAATTGCAGGTACGATACAGAGCACTTCTCATTAATCTTATGATGCAGCCTAGTTAACCTTTATAATAACTGGGCTCTTCTTATGATACTTTCAATGCAGCCCATATTACACATCATATGGCGCTATTTTTAAACAAGGAGTTTCCAAGTTTTCACATAGGTCAATACTAGGCTCACATTATTTATACTAACTAAATGTCTTTAATTTGTTTTATAAATGAATTAATCGCATTGTGCTATTTTTATACAAGGAGTTACAAAGTATTCACATATGTCAATACTAGGCTCACATTGTTTATAATAACCATCACCTTTTGTTTTTGGGTGTTTTTGGGGGGAAATTTAATGAGAAATGAATTTCTTACTTATGGTAGAACTGGAATTCACGGCGTCATGTTATGGTGCCCTGCCACCCTGCCTAGCTGAATAAGAAATTGTAATATTAAGGCTCGATGTGTTTCATGGATCCAATTTGAAAAGCATCTTTCTTTCCACAACATAGAAAAATGGCTAGATATGATTTTTGGGAGTCCAATGTAGGAAAATAAATGTCATCTCGATAGTCAGATGTCATTCCTGGACGGTTGGGGTATGTTGTTCTTCCGGCTCAGGGTTTTGATTTTCTTTGAGCGGTACAACAACACACTCCAACTATTTCCATTGGACATATGAGGGTCGTAGTGATGTGATTTTATGTATAATTTTTACTTGGCAATTGGTTATTCCAAAGAGATTTTATGCATACCCACAAAAGCATATTGCAGATTCATTCCCTTGGTTCAAATCCCAAATGATATTCTACTCCCTCGGAAGTATACTGTCCATTTACTTCCTTAGATAAAACCCCACCAGGGCCCCCCAAATTTAGCTCGTAAAAAATCTTCGAGTAGGTCACCGATTATATGGAATGCATTCAAATTTTGGACAGTATGATAACTTCTTTTATTTTTTATTTGTTTTAATACTGATCCAGTGATTCTAATTTCTTAAGTTGATTCTAAAGCTTCAAGTTGAGAAAACCCACCAAATATGTGTCCTAGCTGAGGGAGTAGATATACATTACTAAATTATTACCCCCCCCCCCCCCCCCCCCCACAGAAGTATGCTCTTTGGGGACTCGAATATCTTCACTAGTTCTTTTTAGTTTTTTATCTCTCTTATATTCTTTTACTTTCTGTCCTGTGGTATCATGTGCTTTATCATACAAAAAAATAGAGAGCTTTATGTGTTGGTGTGAATGGTTTAGGTCATCAGCAATGGGAGGTTAAAAAACGTGGAACACCGTGCAATTACGAATTCTACATCCTCTCGAATTTCATTGCCAACATTTTATGGTCCCTAAAATATTTGAGTTTTATATGCTCAAGGTCGGTGCATGATTTGCTTTTGGTTTAGGAAATAGGTCTTTAGTATAAGTAGAGATTATTTTAATTATCTTTTTGAAAGAAAAGTTAACACGAGATTTAAGGAGATCTAGATAAAAATTGAGGGTTTTAGATAGGATAAAGCCAACCTTGAAAGAGAGATAAATAAAGGGGAGTTAAAAGTTAGGAGATTAGAGAGAAACAGGAGGAAAGAGAAAAAAATAGGGAGATAAAGAGTGAGAAAATAGGGTGGGAAAGGAAAAACATGGAAGAGAGAGAGATTTGTTGTTGTTCTTTTATTTCTTTAATTATTTGTTTTGTTCAGAGTTTATATAAAGGGAGATGTCTGTTCATTTTGGGGTGAATTCCCTTTCAGAAATTGAGAGATGGTATATTCTATCAACTTATTATTATTATTATTATTGTTGTGGTTCCAGTTTGATTTTCTCCCTGAAGTACTTATACCTGCTTCTGCATCCTATCACTATTGACATCTGTGAACAAAAAAGGGTAAAAGGAATGCAAAATATAAGAAAATAGAGGGAGAAAGAAAAACAAACAAACAAAAATATCGTGGACGGGTAGAAGGGTACGCAAGCACCTTTCCATTATAGGAGATTTCACAACGTTGAAATCTAATGGCTCAAAATTAATTTTATTTTGGGGATTTGTGTAAGGTTGCAAACTTAAACAATCCAATTAAGGCGCACCTCCAAATTTTATAATAACATGTATTTTTGGTGTAAACAATTCTTTGGATTATTTGTAATCTATTTTTATCTTTAAATATAAAGTTTTAAACTTAAAAAATGGTTAAAATCAAGTAGATCTATAAACATATGAAAATCTTGAAAATGAACGGTCTAGATAATGTGTCGCAAGTTGCACTATTTTTGGTACTCAAAATCTTTTTTTTTTTTCATATCATACATCTTGATGTCGAGATAATCAATTCGAGGGTTTTTTTCCTTCATCGTGGCCTATCTCTGAGTTATTTAAAATGGGAAAAGGAAGTCTCATTTCCGCTACCAACCATTCATCTCACATCTTTGGCAACTATCTGTTTAGTGGAAGAAATGGCTCATGCCTATCGTTCCCATACTTTACAACTGAGACTTACCACCACAACTGCTCCTGATATGCCCACCCCTCCACCATCATTTGGATAAAAGGCCTTTGTATTAAAGTTAGGGAATAATGAAAGTTAATTGGATGCACACTTCTGATATGCACACTCGTCCAAGAGTTAGGGAATAATGAAAGTTAATAAGATCTGAGGTATAAAAGTGCTCTATCAAGTAGGTGACTTAAAGCTTAATTGACTATCTCGTAACGAGTGGTGTGTTAAAAATAACGAAAAAAAAAAAAAAATAGTCCCACTTTGATATACACGATTTAAGAAAAACAATGTGTGAATGAGGCTTTGTGTTTCAACAATTTTTGATGCGATCCAACGATCCAATCCGGATCGGCATTCTTTAAAGGAAACGTGTTTGGTGACTCATCCGACTCACTGGTAAATATGCGATCCTGTTGCGTTTGGCCATCTATGTATACAATCTTGGGTAGGATCCCGGTATTTGAGAATCTCTGTTCCACAAGCTAGGCCTGGAGAAATAAGGATGCCAAATGTTTTAGAAATTTCCACAATAGAAGCAAGTGATAAGAAATTAATAAATCTATTTAATGAAAGTCGGCAAAATGAATTTGGTGATTTTTATGGTCAAGGTGGAGATTGTTAGATTTGTTGATAGTCAAAGTCACTATACCTATATTTTATTAAAAAAATTGAGAGTAATATGAAAAAGAAAATGGGGGCTTCTTTGGGGAATAAAATAAAGCCCAAGCGATCTCTATAAAAGAGGACCAATTGCATCCTTTTGAGGGTCACCTCCTAGGGGTTATGGGAAGGAATCTTGAATATGGAGATAAGTCTCCAAGAGAGAGAGAGAAAACACAGAGAGAAAGTCTCTTGATTACTTTCAAGTTGCTCTTTTTGGTAGCGGTAGGAGAAGAAGATGTTGATCATTTGTGTTACTTGGTCGAGAGAGCGGGTTTAGAAGGGAAGATCAATAAGGTTCTTACTGATGTTTAGAAATAGGTATATATTTTGTGATAAAAAAATTGTAATCGTCATTGTAATATTGGATTTCTACTTGCCAAAACTATGAATATAGCCTTATGGGGTTAACCACGTAAATCATGTGTTGTGGTGGTATGGTTTTTAATTTTTGTTTTATTTCTTGTACTCGATTTGTAGTTGTATTTGTCTACTTCACATTTAGCCTTCTATGTACACGATCTTGGGTGGGATCATGGTATTTGGGATTCTTGGTCCTGCATACTATAACTCTACAATCACTCGTAAAATATCCATCTCAAACATTTAAGATTTGATAATCTCAACTATTGTGGTTTACGTATATAGAATATTTTATTTTTGAAAGTTAAAAATTACGGTTTTTCATATGTTTTTCCACCCTCCGATTTGATATAGTGAAATTATAATTTTCAACATCCATCATTAACATTGATACCTAATGCATAAGGAGACACACCTTTTTTGATGAGCCGGTGGCTCACCAAAACCGTGTCCTTTTTAAAAACCCTGAGTCAACTTACCCCGCATGTGCTCTCCACAAAGGGTGTTTTGTAGGCATAGTCTTGCATGTTCTCTTCACATTGGATCATTTGTAGGCTTCCCCCATCTATGTAAAAAATATTCTAATGAATACGTGACATCCATTTTTATGATGCAAATGCTCTTCCAATTATCATTTCAAGTTTAGTAGAAATAATTTTTAAAGGGGAAATACCATCGTTCCCTCTATTTTTTGTTTCTATATCTTAATAGACCGAATGAGTCAAAATATATCTCCTAACCCCTTGATTAACCATACGTACTTTTAACTATTTTTTTAGCACTAACAAATATAAAAAAGATATATTTTAAACCCTTCATCTCTTTACGTGATATATACCCCCCAAATTTCTCTCTCTATAATATTCACCCTCTTTGTCTCTCTAAGGGGGAGAGAGAGAGTGAGCGACACGGGGAAGGGGAGAGAGAGTGGGAAAACAGGTAGAGAGTGACAGATTTAGAAGAAAATTACGGGAAAAGGGAAATGATGATGTTTAGAAAGGCTATATCTTTCTTATATTTGTTTGGGGCAAAAAAATAAGTTTGAATGGGGTAAACTTAGCTTAGGGGGTTAAAAGATATAAAACTTATAATTTTTATAACCCAAGATATGTTTTGAAAACTTCGATCGACTGAGATATAAAACCTAAAATTGGGAGGTACGAAGATACTTTCCCATTTTAAATAGAACAACCAGGATAAAAAAAATGAAAAACCAATGCATAATTGCTATGATGGATAATTTGTTTAAACATATATAAAGCCTACCGATAACTAAATAAATATAAAAATAACTTTAGAGAATTACTACCAACTATGAAGAAGCAAAATTGCTAATAACATTTCAAAATAATAAAATACTATGCAAATTATTACTTTCTTTCAGTCTTATAAAAAGCATATTTAGTGAGTCAACATCACCTGTTGTGAGGAGGTACAACAAGGATGGATGTCTCATAAATGAGGAGACACATGTTTTGATGAGTCCGTTGACTCACCAAAACTTTGTCCCTATCACATGAGTAGAAATAGGAGGCTATGGTCAAAGCCATCTTGTGTCAAGGTATCTCGCCTTATTTGGAAATAATATCACTATAGATATCTATGGGCAAAAAAGGTAAAAGGGAATGCACACTATAAGAATATGGAGGTAGAAAATTTAAATTTAGATTTCACAATGCTGTTTCTATTGGCTAAAAATTAAGTTTATATTTTATTTTTTATTTCATTTTAAATATTTATTTGAATTTTGGGGTTTCTGTTTTTTTTAAACATAATTAAATAAATATGATAATTTTTTTTTTAAATAAAAAGGAAATTACATTTAAATGGATGGTGATGATAGAATAGGAGATAATAGACAAAGCTATTAAACTATTGAGTTTGCTCACAAAAGTGGATGCTGTACAGCGAAAAGTGGGCTGATTTTGTCTCTCATCAGCGGCCATGGTAGAGGTTGCTAACGGATTAGAGAAACTCATAAGCAGTGGTGACAACTCCAAATATTTGACAGAAAAGTGCATCCTTCCTTTTGAAGAACGACTCAAGTTCTCTTCCGATGAATCCCTTTCTGAATCCATTCCTGTAATCGATCTCAGTTGTGTTTCTGATGGTTTAGGTCGACAAAATATTATCCGGCAGATCTCTAAAGCCTCTTAAGACAATGGATTTTTTCAGGTCAGGTCATCTCT
>NW_006494916.1:2329489-2394646 GCF_000471905.2 Amborella trichopoda | reverse complement strand
AATGGATTTTTCTAGGTCAGGTCATCTCTCTCTCTCTCTCTCTCTCTCTCTCTCTCTCTCTCTCTCATTTCTTCCATAACAAAAAGGTTCGGATTGCCTAGAACCGGCTGCTGATTGTGGCTGATTTTGGGCGTTTAGGGTGGTCAAGTGAGGAACTCAAGAAAAAAGTGAAATTATCTGAAATATACTTTAGTTTTTGTCTAATAAAAAAAAAAAAATACGCTCAAATTTCACGACCTTCATCCATCCCTTTTTTCTTCAAAATCTTGAAATCCATAAAATTGACGGTCCAAAAAATGCATTATAAGATGCCCTATTTCTAAAACTTTAAATTCAGTTTTTTTTCCTAATGTCTATGCATCTTGATGTCGGGATGATCAATTTGATTATATTTGAGCAGCAAAATAAACTCTTCTAGTGAAATTTTTGAGTTGTACGCTAATTTGATTGTTAAGAGCCTCAACTCTATGTAAACTTTTTCTTTTCTAAAATACCTGTACCTATTTTTCACAATTTTTTGTATTTTGTTTTAATTAAAATTTAAACATATTTATCGTATTTTTTGAGTTTATCTAAAATTGTTTAACCCTTTTTAGCCTGGCTAATATCTGCTTGGTTAGGACCGGTTACCAAGACTGGTTCTAGGTTACCCACACCCGGCCATGGCTCGGGTCAATTCCCGGGTGGTGATTTGTAACACTGATCATCAATATGTTCACCTGCTTGATCGTTCTCTCTTTCCCATATAATTAGTAAATATTGCTCTTCTTGTTAAATGTATTGGACTAGATCATTAACAATGGCGTTCCAAAAAATGTTATTAAAGACATGCTAGGTGTTGCCACATAGTTTTTTGAGAAGCCCATATAAGAGAGTGCAAAGCTTTACTCTGAGGACCCCAAAACACAAGTTAGAGTTTGCACAAGTTTGAACTTTAAAAGCAAGGTTCAGTTATGGAGAGATTTTCTGAGGCATCCATGCCATCCATTAGAGGATTACATCGACTCATAGCCCATAAAGCCAGAAAATTACAGGTATTTATGTTTAAATTTGTCAGAGAATGTGTACTATGAGACCATTTATCTTTGTTACAAAGAGATCACAATTGCTAATAGTAATTAGATGTTGATTATGAAAGAGAAGTATGGTTGTGACCTCCTTGTTATAAAAGTAAATAGCATTTTTATATATTTTTCTAATTTTCGACACTAAATGGTGATTACAAATTCAATTATTTTACATCCTACAGCTGTGAGTGATTAAGAGTAGTATTTCTTAAAAATAACTTTTTAATATTTTCTTTGATTTATTAATAAGATCAACAAATCTAAGTCATGTATGCATATATTCCTTCATACTGTGGCTGTAGCACTATGAAATCTAATGTTTCAACAATAGGGAGATCGAGCATATCTATAAATACTAAAAACTCTTAAAATTAGATAATCTAGATAATATGCACCAGATATACTAGTTTTAGAAGTCAAACTTTTTGTATTGGTACATGTGGAGGTTGAAATGATCGACTTGGAGCTAGAACAATCTTTCACAATAGGTCCCTATTGTGCACCTTATAAAAATATTTTCCATGTTACTTTCATAAAAATAAAATCAAACACCTAAATGGGATGTTATATAATTGGGAAAATTATAGTTACCCACCAAATTAGAATTTCAAGGGATATTAATAAAAATAAATCAAATACCTAAGTGAGATGTTAGATAATCTACCAAATTAGAATTTCTTGGGATATCCCCCGTAGCAAACCCCGCCACCCCAAAAAAAAAAAACTTTTGATATCACACTATTAATCCAAACTTTGTCTTTTTTATGCCCATCTAAAGCAAAAATTGTTACTTCTTTTGGACTATAATATCCACAGTTTAACCCTTGTTTCCTGCTTTCACTTTCTAGGCCTACTCTTGGCCAGCATAATTTCAACATAAGCTGATCCGACACATGTTGTGTCGGAATTGTATCAGGGGATGCCTCGAAAGTAAAATTTGGAGGTGCCTATTATTTTTGAAAAATTTTGACCCTACTTTCTAAGCATGTAATCCCCCAATACTTTTTGAATCATTCCCTAACTCCAAAATTTTTATTTTTTCAACTACCCCGCTAAATCATAAAGCAGGGTCATTTAGGACAAAAATACCCCATATTTTAATCCATGTTTGATGCCCAATATGTGCCAGTTATGCGCAAAAATATGTCGGTCTGAATTTTTATCTTCAAAATGGCCATTTTTGGCACAAAAATGTGTTCGATTTGCTTTTGACAATGTGCTGGTCCTACAGAAATGTGCCAGACCAGCTTCGGATATTGAGATTCCACTAGTCTGGCACAAAATACGTCAGACTGATTTATATTAGAATTGTGTCGTTTTGGCACATTTTGTGTCAAACCAGGTTAGAGAGAGGTTGAGTGGAAAACGTGGATTAAAACGAAGATATTTTGGTCCAAAAAAGTCACCCTTTGTGCTGGAGTAGTGCAAAAATAAAAAGTTCTAGGGAATATCTAGAAAGTTCGATTTGGGGGTATCTATGGTTTTTTCTATAGTTTTCCCTTGAAAATTTGCACTTGGAATACTTTTTTTCAACAATTAAATATTTTAATAGTAGTGCAGCCCTATGAAAATAAGTAAAGCTTTACCATATAACTCATCGAAAATTACAATTCAAGCATTGACAAACCTTTACATAGATAATCTGAGCTTGAACATTACAGTTGTGGAAAAAAAAAAAAAACGATTTCAAGTTCTAAAAATAGTGTATATTAAAAAATTATCTAGACCATCCATTTCGTCCCAAAAATAAGCATATACATCCACACGATTTGTGCTATTTTATGAATTTCAAATTTGAATGTCGGTGTTGGAAATTGATTTTAGAGCCATTATGAAGATTTTTGTTGCCTAGATGTATGAGGATTTGAGATGAGACTTTATTTTACTTTCATAAAGCTTAAGCCTTATTGAAACTTCATCCTTTTCTAAATTCCCGTTCAGCTCGGATCAAAATTTGACAGCTAAGATGTCAATCAATCCAATGCTCTCGCCCTAGAGAGATAAGCCCTAATAGTGGTCAAGATTCGATGGCTAAAATGTGGCCCAACAATATGGTCTCGTCCTAGAGAGAGGAAAAAAAAATTTGTCTGTGGTCCTAGAGAGATAGAAAAGTCCAAATTAGTGTATGGTCCTAAAGAGGTGAAGATTGCCCAATGGTCCTAGTAGTTTTGAAAGCTATAGGTTGCATAGTGTGCTTGTATTTGACATAATATAACTATGATATGTATGATGGTGTAAACTCCATCATGATATAACTAACATGGATTGTATACAATGAGGTCATTTATGGTTCGATGTGAAATTGATGTGTTACAAAATTCGAAAAAATTCCTTTTGAAGTTGGAGCTTGGTCATTGGAATAATTGCAGCCACCCAATTTCACATCCAATGGTCAAGATTAATGTGACCACCTTGTATCAAAGATAAATGGTCTCATTCTATACTTTCCCAAATTATAATTTTTATGATCATGGAAAATCCTTGATTATAAGTGTCATCACCGTCCAATCAGTTCTTTGGTGTTGATGAAAGTAAGTAGACCTAGCATGGCTAGGTGGCTTTGTACAATGTCATCCACCCCCTCGGCATCTCCCTACCGTATTGGTTGGACCCTGATTATGTTTAAGGTTTGTATACTGTGAGATTATTTATTTTTTATACAAGGAGGTCACTATTTTTGGATATGAAATTCAAGAGATGAAATTGTGTCATAACACTCAAAATATATTATTTTGGACTTTGTGCCCAAACAATGATATACCCTCAAATACATGATCTCAAATCTCACATCTTTGTATCAAAAGTAAATAGTATCATTGTATACATTTCTTTATATTTAAGGCTACAAATTGTTTGGTCATACGGAATATGGTCATGTTTTATTTTTATTTATTTAAAGAAGGGTAAGTAAGTGGGCATATTGGCCTCTACTTTAGGGTGAAAATTATAGAGGATAAAAACCAAGGTTTTCGAAACATGATGGAATGAAATACATTACAAAGAGAGAAAAGATAGTGACAAAAAGAGTTACGTGGTTTGGCAAGTCTCTTATATATACAGGATATCAAAGTTCTCTTTCGTTAATCAGAAAAATATTATGCAGGTATGGAGAATACAAGGGTTACATGCTCTCTCAAGCCCTGAAACATAACTCTTCTCTCTCTAGAACACCAACCCAAAGGCTAAAGAAAACTAACCATTTCGCTAAACTTTTCCTTGCATTGTTTTCTCTCTACTAAACATAACTTTTTTAAAGAGGAAACTCATATGCAACCATGTGACCGGTCTTCTCTCTGCCTATGTTATAGGAGTTAGGAAAGGTTTCTCTCTTCCCATGGGTACCCTCTTTCCCATATCCACATGATTTCAAATCCTAAAAAATAGGATTACTATATATATAAGAAATGTAAGTAATTATAAAAAAAAATGAAGTTTCCTGAAATAGAAAACATGTATTCATGTTATTAACATTCTCTCGCTTGAAGACATGTTAATATTTTGACTTAACATGTCTAAAAACTGTTGCCCACCGGTTACTAATCATCAGGTAACCACAAACTCCAAGGAAGTCCTGCACCAAATGAACTTCCCCTTTCTAATGGGCATAGTTAATATATCCGTTGAATTTTCATCACTATGACTTTTTTGCAATAAAATTCTTTCATGTTGTACTACATCATGGATAATGTGATATTGAACATCAATATATTTAGTCACTTCATAGAAGATTGAATTCCTTGCTAGAAACAAGGCACTCTGGTTTTCGTAATGAAGCGGTAAATTTTTTGCACAAATCGAAATTCACCAGGTAAAATCTTTAGCCAAATTGCTTCTTTGGATGCATAAGTAAATAACATATATTCAGCCACTGTGGAAAACAAAGTCACCATAGATTGCAACTAACCGCACCACCTCCCAAAGAAAAACCATTTCTGGTATATCCAAGTTCACTACAAAATCTGCATCAACACAAACGATGACTTTCAAATCCTTTCTATTGCAACAACTACTAGCATTGCAAATTCTCTTCAAATACCGATGGATCCACTTCACAACAGTCTAGTGATAAGGACCAATATTTACCTTATATCTGCTCACAACTCCCACTGCTTGTGTTATATCAAATATGATGCCAGTGATAACAAAGATGTGCCTCCCTACAACTGATGTATTTGGTACATGAGACCTCCGTGTTGTCTCTGCTTCAGTGCTAGGACAATGTTTCAATGGCAAATTCATAGGCATAGGAATGAGGTACTAACTTGTTTAGCATTTTGCATATTGAAACCCTACAAAACCCTCTCCACATAACTCTTCTGGAGAACCAAATTTCTTGTTTTTCCGGCCTTTATTACATGCATCCTAGGAATTCAATTAATGACTCTCAAATCATTTATCTCATATACTCTAGTCAACTGAGCTTTAAGTGTTGCAATATTCTCTTTGTTTGGTTATGCAATAAACTTGTCATCGACATATAATAACAAGGTAGTAACGTTTCCATCGCTACATCTACGAAAATATGTACAATGGACGGCTTCACATCTATAAAAATTGAAGCTCAATATGAAAGTGTCAAATCATTTGTACCAACATCTCGACGTCTGTTTCGACCCATACAAAAATTTCCTGAGCCTACAAACAAATTCTCTTTACCTTCCTTAATAAAGCCTTCAGGTTGGGTCATATAAATTTATTATTTTAAGTCATCATTAAAAAAAGCACTTTTCACATATAATTGTTTCAACTTAAAATAAAAAATAGTAATCATCACTCAAACAACTCTAATAGTGGACATGTACACAACAAGAGAAAAAATCTCATAAAAAACAATACCTGATATTTGAGCATAGTCTTTCAAAACCAATCGAGCTCTATACATTTCAATAGTATCATCAGAAGTGTTATTTTTCTTGAAGACCCCCCTCCTACCAACTGCCTTTCGTTCATCTCATAATTCGACGAGGTCTGTGTCTTATTTATCTATAGGCCTTCTATCAGTTCTTCCATGGATGCCCTCTATTGACAAGCTTCATCGACCTCACATACTTCACGATAAGAACATGATTCCCCCTCCTCTGTTAGGTAAGCGTAAGACAAGGCCTAGTCATTGAGCCCCATATAAGTCTTCTTAAGTCTATCAGATCTTTTCAATTCAACACTACCTAAATATTTTTCAAGCACTTGGATAATTTCAGGCTTTTAGTCTTGACCAATATCTCACTGGTTCTCATGGGTGCATTCCATTTGAATAATTTTTGCTTCTGGCTTATCTTTTGTTTTTCTGCATGGAATTTTCATTAAAGATAACATCTCGGCTTACTATAATCTTGTAGTTAGTAGGATCCCACCAGCTATAACCTTTCGTACCATCAAAAGAGCTAATAAAAACACACATTTTGGATTTTTGCATCAAACTTAGTTCTTTTCTCCTTTAGAATAAATTAATATGCAGCACACCTAAAAACATGAAGGAAAGAATAATCAACAGGTTTACCTGTCCAAACCACTTCTAGTTCTTGTAGCTAATAACAGAGCTGTGAGACATCATAATTAGGAAACAAGCTGTACTAACTGCTTCTGCTCAGAACACTACTCTAACCCGACAACACTTAATATACACCTAGCACGCTCTATAGTGGTACGATTAATCTTATCTACAATACCAGTTTGTTGAGGTGTTTCACGATCTGTCAACCTCCTAGCAATACCATGCTCACTATAAAAATTATTTAATTCACTAAGATAAAGATCCCCCTCATTATCGGTTCTTAGACACTTGATGTTCTTACCTTTATGATTTTCTTCCAATGCCTTAAATTTTTTTGAATAATCAACGGCGTCTGATGTCTTTTTCAGCTACGAAACACATGTTTTTCTTTAAAAATCATCAATAAAAGTGACAAAATATGCATCACCCTTTCCACAATGTTTTCCTAATATTTTTCTAAAGAGAGAGGTGATTGGAAAAAATAGCTTATTTTGTTTGGGGTAGTTATTGCGATAAAGAAAACAAAGTAAGGGGAGGAAATGAGGAGGGGATGGAATGATATATACTTTCAAAAATTAACACCGCACGATAATAAAAATGGGAGAGGGGTTGTTACGAAATTGAATTTTTGTGGGGTCTATATGAAATTGTCCTTTTTCTTTCTGGTTAAACACCATTTTTTCCTTCGAAATTCTGCTTCTATTATAAAACGAAAGGCATGCTTCCATCTATTCTAGTGATGGGTTTTATCGAGTAGAATTCTAGGCTTGTTGGGATCAAATCTTTATCACTAATAATTTACTATTTCAATAAAGTAAATCTTGATAATAGATTATCTATTCTTTGACAATGTCTCTTATAAAATTATATGAAAAACATATATGGAATTTCACATATAAGTTTAACTTTTTTAAAAGTTATCTTTATTTTATTCAAAATAAATTTTCCGAATATCACGTGTTTTTAGCCATAAATAACACAAAACAAAAAAGTTTAAAAAATAAAAAAAAATTATTAAATATTATATGTTACAATGTATGTACAAAACAACTAATAAAATAATATTGAGCTGGGTATGTTAGTTTCAGATGACAGTATTAATTATCATTCAAGGGCCCCTATAACTATGTTTTATTAATAGGTGTGACATTCGGACAACCAAGTTGCTAGAGACTTTCTATACCCAACTTAAGAGAGATAGCAATTGAAGGTTCTTTTCTTTTTTTCTTTGTTTTCATCATTTGGTTGAGGCACATAATCAACATATACTTGAAACCCGGCTATCCAGATATGAAATCATCGATTTGGACTGGGAATCAGCCAAGACCAAAGACATTTGGACAAAGTATTGATATTGGTCTGGTATCCCCCCTAAAACCGCCTCTCATATTTTTTTTTTTTTTGTTTTCAAGCTTACCTAACACAATGGAGACCTCTTCTTGTAGGGAGGTAGCTAGCAAGTATGTTCTTGAGATCAAGGCATTGATACTAAAGCTCTTGGCTTTATTATCTGAAGGACTTGGACTTGATTCTGGTTATTTGAATGAGAAATTTGGCAAGCATAATCAAATACAGTTGATAAATTACTATCCTCCATGTCCTGATCCCAACCTAACACTTGGGCTGCCAGGGCATTCCGATCGGAATGGCATTACAATTCTTTTGCAAGATGAAGTAGGAGGATTGCAAGTGCTCAAAGATGGAAAATGGATCATCGTGAAACCGGAGAAAAATGCTTTTGTGGTTAATATAGCCGATCAATTGCCGGTACGATACAAAGCACTTCTCATTATTCTTATGATGCAGCCTAGTTTACCGTTATAATCACTGGGCTCTTCTTATGAAACTTTCAATGCAGCCCATATTTCAAATCATATCGCGCTATTTTTAAACATGGAGTTTCAAAGTTTTCACATATGTCAATACAAGGCTCACGTTATTTGTACTAACCAAATGTTTTTAATTGTTATTATAAATGGATTAATCACATTGTGCTATTTTTATACAAGGAGCTACAAAGTATTCACATATGTCAGTGCTAGGCTCACATTGTTTATAATAACTATGACCTATTGTTTTTGGGTATTTTTGGGGGGTAATTTAATGAGAAATGAATTTCTTACTTATGGTAGAATTGGAATTCAAGATGTCAAGTTATAGTGCCCAGCCACCTTGTCAAGCTGAATAAGAAGTTGTTGTAATAAGGTTCGATGTGTTTCATGGATCCAATTTGAAAAGCATCTTTATTTCCACAAAATAGAAAAATGGCCCTTAATGAGTCCATGTTTTTAGGAGTTCAGATACAATTTATGGGAGTCCATTGTAGGAAAATAAATATGTCATCTCGACAGTCAGATGTCAATCCTTGACGGTTGGGGTATGCTGTTCTTCCGGCTCTGGGTTTTGATTTTCTTTTAGCGGCAACACACTCCAACTATTTCGATTGGACATATGAGGGTCGTGGTGATGTGATTTTATGTATAGTTTTTACTTGGCAATTGAATATTCCAAAAAGATTTTCTGCACACCCACAAAAGCATATTGCAGATTCATTCCCTTTGCTCAAATCCCAAATGATATTCTACTCCCTCGGAAGTATACTGTCCATTTATTTCCTCAGATAAAACCCCACCTAGGACCCCAAAGTTTTGAGATATAACGTCTTTAATACATATATTAACCTCAACAAAAAATTTTTTTAATTGCACCCCCTAAACACTTGAAAAGGATAATATATCAAGATTGAGTAAAAACTGTCCAGTTTACAGAGGGTGAGACCTAAGTATCCTGAAAAGGATTATATCTCAAGATTGAGTAGAAACCGTCCGATTTTTAGAGGGTAAGATCTAAATATTAGAAAACTCAAACTTAAACTTTTTTCTTCCTTTGTAAATAATTATCTTAATATTTTGAAGTAGTTCCCAAAAATTCAGCTCGTAAAAATCCTCGAGTAGGTCATCTGACCGATGCAGTAGAACTGAGTATATAGAATGCATTCAAATTTTGGACTGTTTGAGAACTTCTTTTATTTTTTATTTGTTTTAATACTGATCCAGTTAATCTAATTTCTTAAGTTCATTCTAAAGCTTCATGTTGAGAAAACACACCAAATATGTGTCCTAGCTGAGGGAGTAGATGTACATTACTAATTTATTCCCCCCCCCCATAGGAGTTTGGGGACTTGAATATCATCACTAGCTCTTTTTAGTTTTCTATCTCTCTTACAGTCTTTCACTTTCTGTTCTATGCTATCATGTGCCTTATCATACAAAAAAATAGAGAGATTTATGTGTTGGTGTGAATGGTTTAGGTTATCAGCAACGGGAGGTTCAAAAGCGTGGAACACCGTGCAATTACGAATTCTACATCCTCTCGAATTTCATTGCCAACATTTTATGGTCCCTCTTTGGATGCATCAATTGGGCCTGCCAATGAATTAGTGAGCAAAGAAAGCCCTGCAATTTACAGGAGTTACACATTTGGGGAGTTCTTTGACAGGTTTTTTAGCCAGGAACTCAAGGGGAAAACAGTCCTTGACCACTTCAAGTATTGTGCAGAGTGAAAATTTCTAGGGCTTAGCATCCTGAACCACAATGAGTTTGATGCAATTGGTGACATGGTTGTCATTATTCTACAGCTTACTTGGCTCCATATGGTGAATGCATTTTGTTAAAATGAGGGTTTCAAGTCCTGTACTGGACACAACTGTTTTCAATGGTAGTGTGCCTTTACCTAAATATATAATGTTGGAAGGTAGAATAGAGATTGCAACAACAATTTGAGAGTATCATTTAATAGAAATTGGTTATATATTTGCTAAATAGCATATGTAAAAGAGGATCTGAAAAACAATATGTTGAAAATATAACTTAAATTTATTATAATCATAAGAAAATTACTTATGTAGGCTCGAATTTTATTGTTCAGTTCCTCGGCTCTATACCCCTTTGTAAAAACCCCTTATTTTTAAAGTTGATTGTTAAAGTTCCTCTAATTTTTGTTTCATTTGATTCATACGTAACTGTTGGCCTCACAGAGTCAAGTCCTCTGGCATGAATGGGGATGTGCGCAGCAGAATCCAGATTTTCGGGACACAAAATATACCAGAAACGATGTGCGTATGTTTATGAGTTGAAAAATCAAGCAATAAAACAAATAAAATAGAAATGACTTACTAATATCGAGATTTTACGTGGTTCACCTTTTAGGCTACGTCCGCTGGATAATAAGATCAGATCCACTGTTAAAAATAATGTTTCGCATGTTCTTCCAAGAAGTAAGTTCTTAGAACTCTCTGATTTCTTCTAATGACTTTATCTATCTTTTTTTTCCCTCTCTGAGGTTCATCTTTCTCTCATAGGCTACTTCTCTTTCCCAGAGGCATTCTATCACCAATTATCAAGAAGTTCTCTAAAATACTTGAGTTCTATAAGCTCAAGGTCGATCTACTCCCAAATCGGGGAGATACGTTAGGTCGGTGCATGATTTGCTTTTGGTTTAGGAAATAGGTCTTTAGTATAAGTAGAGATTATCTTTAATTATCGTTTCGAAAGAGAAGTTAACACGAGATTTAAGGAGATCTAGATAAAAATTGAGGGTTTTCGATAGGATAGAAAGAGAGATAAATAAAAGGGAGTTAAAAGTTAGGAGATTAGAGAGAAACACGTGGAAAGAGAAAAAAATAGGGAGATAAATAGTGAGAAAATAGGGTGGGAAAAGAAAAACATGGAAGAGAGGGAGATCTTTTGTCGTTCTTTTATTTCTTTAATTATTTGGTTTGTTCAAAGTTCATTTGGTGGGAGATGTCTCTTCATTTTGGGGTGAATTCCCTTGCAAAAATTGGGAGATGGTAGATGTCACATCCCAAGAATTTACAATACTATTATTCCTGAGATGTGACGGACAAAACATATATACATCTATTGATAGGACAAATTTACAGTGGCGAGGTCTTACATAGTAAATAAAGAAAGCTAGCACAACAACAGTATCTTCCAAGGTTGATCTTGACTAGCACTCAAAATGAATCCGTAGTTATCCTGAAAATTTTTTTTTACCATAGTTTGATGAGTTTGGCTACTCAGTAAGTGATCATCATAATCCTAAAAATAATCATGATTGAAAGACATCAATATTTTTCAAAATGAGATCTATTAACAGAAATGCATCAACAGTTTCACTTTCAATAAATGCATAATTTAAGTATAATCCGAGTAATTAAAATGCTTATAACACTTTTAACGACAGTACATAATTCAAAGGATTTCACAAAATACCCTACTGGCGTCCCAAGTAGGTCACCTATATACCCCATCAGCGTCTTGATGGGTTCACTTAATCCCTATCGGCGTCCCAGATAGGTCCACTTAATCCCTGCAGGTCCACTTATACCTCACCGGCTTACCGGATGAGTCCACTTAATCCCTACCGGCGTCCCAGATAGGGTCCACTTATACCTCACCGGCGAACCGGGTGAGTCCACTTGCATACTTAAATTATTTCTAAATCTCTTTAAACATTCGAAAGCAGCAATATCATGTACTCAACATATCACTGAAACCATTAATATGAATTTCACTTAAACCATTAACAACAGTCACTCTCTATAACATTTCAAAAATAACCAATCAAATATTTTGGGCTCAAATTTAGAATGGTAGCAGTTTGTAAAGGCATTCTAGCATAATTGCCAATTTAATATGTATAGAAAAACTCTTATAAAAATTCAAGAATACAGAATTATCACAATTTATGGAATATCAATTCACAAATTAACATTTCACAACAATACTATAATCAATTACAAAAATGTCAATTTTTTTAAATAATAAGGCAGTCATTTGCACAGAAATATCACAATTTTACTAAAAGCAGAAATATCACATTTATTTCTAACAATAGACAAGAAAAATAAATAATTTTATTTTCCTAATTTACAGCATTCAAAATTTCTAACATAGATAAAATATCACAATTTTTATTAAAAAGATTATTTTTCAAGATAATGGGGTCACGTGCGCATAAAATTTATCGCGCCTAAAATTCATGATAATAAGCAGAAATAATTATTTCATTTCATTTTTAAAAAGAATGGATTATTTTTCGAGACAATGGGGTCACTTACACACAAAACTTATAAAATAAAGATCCTGGACGGAAATATCACTATTTATTAAAAACAGACTATTTTTCAGAAAGACGATATCACTTACCCACAATTATTTGAGAGGGAGCTTCCGATAAAAAAATTCGGTTCGAGAGAGAAGTTCACTGTGTTTCGACCAGAGAGAGAGATCTCAAAATTTTGTTTTAGGGTGGGAGTGCGCACATCCCCTATTTAAATTCTTATAACGTATTATTATATTGTTTTATTACGCTCTACCTCATACCTGAGGTGTCGCGTTAAAAGTCTGCTTTTATCGTACGAAAACCACGTCCGCTAAAGGACGTTGCCAGCTGCAAGCAGCAGGAGGCAAAAGCAGGCAAAGCAAAAGTTAAACCAAAGTAAAAGTTTTGAAAATAGTGATGGTCCCCAAGGACCATCATACTCAATCAAACCATCACCTATTAAAAGCACCATTTTCCCCCGTTTTTTTTTTTTTTTTTTTTTTTTGAACTTTTAGGATTGTTACAGTATATTCTATCAACTTATTATTATTATGATTATTGTTGTGGTTCCAGTTTTATTTTCTCCTAGGAGTACTTATACCCGCTTCTGCATCATATCACTATGGACATCGGTGAACAAAAAGGGTAAAGTGAATGCAAAATATAAGAAAATAGAGGGAGAAAGAAAAAAAAACAAACAAAAATATCATGGACGGGTTGAAGGGTATGCAAGCACCTTTCCATTATAGGAGATTTCACAATGTTGAAATCTAATGGCTCAAATTTAATTTTATTTTGGGGGTTTGTATAAGGTTGCAAACTTAAACAATCCAATTAAGGCGCACCTCCAAATTTTATGATAACATGTATTTTTGGTGTAAAAAATTCTTTAGATTATTTCAAATCTATTTTTATCTTTAAATATAAAATTTTAAACTTAAAAAATGGGTAAAATCAAGTAGATCTATAAACATATGAAAATCTTGAAAATGAACGGTCTGGTAAAAGTGTTGTAAAATGCAATATTTTTGGTACTCAAAATCTTTCTTTTTTCTTCTTCTTATCGTACATCTCGATGTCGAGATGATCAATTGGAGGGTTTTTTTTCTTCATAGCCATACTTTTCAATGGCTTATCTCCGAGCTATTTAAAATGGGAAAAGGAAGTCTCATTTCCCCTACCAACCATTCATCTCACATATTTGGCAACTATCTGTTTAGTGGAGAAAATGGCTCATGCCTATCGTTCCCATACTTCGCAATCGAGACTCGACATCACAACTGCTGCAGATATGCACACTCCTCCACCGTCATTTGAATAAAAGGCATCTATTTTAGCATTAGGGAATAATGAAAGTTAATTGGATGGACACTCCTGATATGCACACTCCTCCAAGAGTTAGTCCAACGTGAGGGAATAATGAAAGTTAATAAGATGCAAGGTATAAAAGTGCCCTATCAAGTAAGTGACTTAAAGCTTAATTGACCATCTCGTAACGAGTGTTGTCTTAAAAATAAAGAAAAAAAAAAAGAATAGTCCTAATTTGATATACATGATTTTGGAAAAACAATGTGTGAATGAGGCTTTGTGTCTCGACAATTTTTGATGCGATCCAATTCGGATCGACATTCTTTAAAGGAAAATTTGTTTTTGACTCAGTCGACTCACCGGTAAATATGAGATCCTCTTGGGTTTTGCCATCTATGTGCACGATCTTGGGTAGGATCCCGGTATTTGAGATTCTCGATTTCGCAAGCTAGGGGTCCTGGTAACCTTACAATTGGTATTAGAGGACAAGGTGTGTACGGGGCTAAGACTTTTATTAAGAAAAATATGAATAGTGAAGTTTGTTGGATACATGGTTTGAGGTGGAGAAATAAGGATGCCAAGTGTATTAGTAAATTCCACAATAGAAGCAAGTGATAAGAAATTAAGAAATCTATTCAATGAAAGTCAGCAAGCTGAATTTGGTGATTTTTACGATCAAGGTGGAGATTGTTAGATTTGTTGATAGTCAAAGTCACCATACCTATATTTTATTCAAAAAGTTGGGAGTAATTTGAGAAAAGAAAACGGGGGCTTCTTTGGGGAACAAAATAAAGCCCAAGCGATCGTTATAAAAGAGGACCAAAGGAAGACATAATACTCATCCTTTTGAGGGTCACCTCCTAGGGGTTATGGGAACGAATCTTCA
This sequence comes from Amborella trichopoda, assembly GCF_000471905.2. The sequence goes on along the minus strand of NW_006494916.1, from coordinate 2,379,786 downwards.
ATATGGAGATAAGTCTCCAAGAGAGAGAGAAAAAAAGAGAGAAAGTCTCTCAATTGCTTTCAAGTTGCTCTTTTCGGTAGCAGCATAGCGGTAGGAGAAGTAGATATTGATCAATTGTGTTACTCGGTCGGGAGAGCTTGTTTAAAAGGGAAGATCAATGTGGTTCTTATTGATGTTTAGAAATATGTATATATTTTGTAACAAAAATGGTAATCGTCATTGTAATATTAGATTTCTACTTGCCAAAACTGTGAATATAACCTGATGGGGTTAACCACGTAAATCATGTGTTGTGGTGGTATAGTTTTTTATTATTGTTTTATTTCTTGCACTCGATTTGTAGTTGTATTTGTCTACTTCACATTTAGCCTTCTATGTACACGATCTTGGGTGGCATCATGATATTTGGGACTCTAGGTCCCACATACTACACGGTCCAAATAACCCAACAATCACTCTTAAAATATCGTTCTGAAACATTTAAGATTTGATAATCTCAACTATTGTGGTTTACGTATATAGAAAATTTTAGTTTTGAAAATAAAAAAGTATGGTTTTTAATATGTTTTTCCACCCTCCGTTTTGATATAGTGAAATTATATTTTTCGACATTCATTATTAACATGGATGCCTAATGCATAAGGACACACACCTATTTTGGTAAGCCGGTGGCTCACCAAAACCGTGTCTGTGCTCTCCACAAAGGGTGTTTTGTAGGCTTAGTCTTGCATGTTCTCTTCACATAGGATCATTTGTAGGTTTTCCCCATCTATGCAAAAAATATTCTAATGAATATGTAACATCCATTATTATGATGCTAACGCTCTTCCATTTGTCATTTAAAATTTAGTAGAAAAAATTTTTAAAGGAAAAATCCCATCGTTCCCTCTATTTTGTTGTTTCCATATTTTAATAGACCGAATGATTCAAAATATATTTTCTAACCCCTTGATTAACCTTACCCACTTTTCACTATTTTTTAAGCACTAACAAATAAAAAAAAGATATGCGCATTCTAAACCCTTCATCTCTTTATGTGATATATTCTCCCCAAATTTCTCTCTCTTTAACATTCACCCTATTTGTCTCTCTTAGGAGGGAGAGAGAGTGAGCGACACGGGAAAGGGGAGAGAGAGTGGGAAAAAAGGTTGAGAGAGACAGATTTAGGAGAATTACGTAAAAAGGGAAATGATGATGTTTAGAAAGGATATGTCTTTTTTATATTTGTTTAGAAAGGATATGTCTTTTTTATATTTTTTATATTTGAAAGGGAAAAACTTAGCATAGGGGGTTAAAAGATATAAAACTTAGAATTTTTATAGCCCAAGATATGCTTTGAAAACTTTGATCGACCGAGATATAAAACATAAAAATGGGAGGTACGAAGATACTTTCCCATTTTAAATAGAACAACCAGTATAAAAAAAAATGAAAAAAAAATACATAATTGCTATAATGGATAATTTGTTTAAACGTATATAAACCCTACCAATAACTAAATAAATATAAAAATAACTATAGAGAGTTACTGCCAACTATGAAGAAGCAGAATTTCTAATAACATATCAAAATTATAAGATAATATTGAAATTATTATTTTGTGAGTCAGCATCACCTATTGTGAGGAGGTACAGCAAGGATGGATGTGTCATAAATGAGGAGATACTTGTTTTGATGAGTCCGTTGACTCACCAAAACTTTGTCCTTATCACATCAGTAGAACAAGGAGACAATGGTCAAACCCACCTTGTGTCAATGTATCTCGCCTTATTTGGAAATAATATCCATATAGATATCTATGGCCAAAAAAGGTAAAAGGGGATGCACACTATAGGAAAATGGAGGGAGAAAAATTGAATTTAGATTTCACAATGCTGTTTTTATTGGCTAAAAATTATTTTTATTTTTTATTTTTTATTTGATTTAAAATATTTATCTGAATTTTGGGGTTTAGGTTTTGTTTTAAACATAACTAAATAAATATGATAAAAAGTATTTTTAAATTAAAACTATTTTAAACTAAATTAAATTAAAATGGACGGTGATGATAGAATAGCAGACAATAGACAAAGGTACTAGACTTTTGAGTTTGCTTACAAAAGTGGATGCTGTCTAGCGAAAAGTGGGCAGATTTTGTCTCTCATCAGCGGCCATGGCAGAGGTTGCTAAAGGATTAGAGAAACTCATAAGCAATGGTGTCAACTCCAAATATTTGACAGAAAAGTATATCCTTCCTCTTGAAGAACGACCCATGTTCTCTTCCTATGAATCCCTTTCTGAATCCATTCCTGTAATCGATCTCAGTCGTGTTTCTGATGGTTTAGGTCGACAAAATATTATCTGGCAGATCACTAAAGCCTCTGAAGACTATGGATTTTTTCAGGTCAGGTCATCTCTCTCTCTCTCACTTTCTCTCTCATTACTTCCATAACAAAAAGGTATGGATTGCCTTGAACCGGAAGATGATTGTGGCTGGTTTTGGCCTTTTAGGGTGGTCAAGTGAGGAACTCCAACGAAAAAAGGGAAATTATCTGAAATATACTTTAATTTTTGTCTAATAAAAAAAAAAAAATGCTCTCAGGTTTCCTAAACTTCATCCATCCCTTTTTTCTTCAAAATCTTGAAATCCATAAAATCTACGGTCCAAAAATGTATTGTAAGATGCCTTATTTCTAATACTTGAAATCCATTTTTTCTTCCTGATGTCTATGCATCTTGATGTCGGGATGATCAAGTTGATTATATTTGGGCATCGAAACGACCTCTTCTAGTGAAATTTTTGAGCTGTGCGTTAATTTGATTGTTTAGATTCTCGGCTCTATGCAAACTTTTTCTTTTTTAAAATACCCCTACCTATTTTTCACTATTTTTTGTATTTTATTTTGATTAAAATTTACAAATATTTATAGTATTTTTTAAATTTATCTAAAAACGTCTAAACCTTTTTAGCCTGGCCCAGATCTGCTTGGTTAGGACCGGTTACCCAAACTGGTTCCAGGTTACCCACACCTGGCCCATGGCTCGGGTCCATTCCGGGGCGGTGATTTGTAACACTGGTCATCAATATGTTCACCTGCCTGATCATTCTCTCTTCCCCTACAATTAGTTAATATTGCTCTTCTTGTTAAATGTATTGGACTAGATCATGAATCATGGGGTTCCAGAAGATGTTATTCAAGACATGCTGGGTGTTGCCACAGAGTTTTTTGAGATGCCCATTGAAGAGAGAGCAAAGCTTTACTCTGAGGACCCCAAAACACAAGTTAGAGTTTGCACAAGTTTTAACTTTAAAAGCAAGGTTCAATTATGGAGAGATTTTTTGAGGCATCCATGCCATCCATTAGAGGATTACATCGACTCATGGCCCCAAATGCCAGAAAATTACAGGTATTTATGTTTAAATTTGTTAGAGAGTGTGTACTACGAGACCATTTATCCTTGTTATAAGGAGATCACAATTGCTAATAGTAATTAGATGTTGATTATGACAGAGAAGTATGGTTGTGACCTCCTTGTATTAAAAGTAAATAGCATTTTTATATATTTTTCTACTTTTCGACGCTAAATGGTGATTACTAATTCAATTATTTTACATCCTACAGCTGTGAGTGATTAAGAGTTGTTTTTCTCAAGAATAGCTTTTTAATATTTTCTTTGATTTATTAATAAAATCAACAAATCTAAGTCATGTATGCCTATATTCCTTCATACTGTGGCTGCAGCGCTATGAAATCTAAAGTTTCAATAATAGAGAGATCGAGCATAACTATAAATACTAAAAACTCTTAAAATTAGATAATCTAGATAATATGCACCAGTTATACTATATTTAGGAGTCAAATTTTATATATTGGTACATGTGGAGGTTGAAATGATCGATTGGGAGCTAGAACAATCTTTCACAATAGGTCCCTAACGTGCACCTTATAAAAATATTTTCTATGTTACTTTCATAAAAAGAAAATCAAATATCTAAATGAGATGTTATGTAATTGGGAAAATTATAGTTTCCCACCAAATTAGAATGTCTAGGGATTTCAAAAAAAATAAATCAAATACCAAAGTGAGACGTTAGATAAATGTACCAAATTAGAATTTCCAGGGATATCCCCCGTAACCCAGGCCGCCACCCCAAAAAAAAATAACTTTTGATATCACACTTTTCATCCCAACATTGTCTTTTTTATGCCCATCTAAAGCAAAAATTGTAACTTCTTTTGAACTATAATTTCTTAAGTTTAACCCTTGTTTCCCTCTTTCTCTTTCTAGGCCTATGCTGGGCCAGCTTAATTTCAACATAAGCTGATCCGACACATGCTGTGTCGGCATTGTATCAAGGGGATGCCTTGAAAGTAAAATTTGGAGGTGCCTATAATTTTTGAAAAATTATGACCCAACTTTCTAAGCATGTAATCCCCCAATACTTTTTGAATCATTCCCAAACCCCAGAACTTTATATTTTGGCAACTACCCTGCTAAGTTCTAAAGCAGGGTCGTTTAGGACAAAAATACCCCCTATTTTAATTTGTGTTTGATGCCCAATATGTGCCAGTTAGGCACAAAAATATGTCGGACAGAATTTTAATCTTCAAAATGGTCACATTTGGCACAAAAATGTGTTGGATTGGCTTTTGACAATGTTCTTGACCTGCAGAAAATGTGCCAGACCGACTTCGGATATTGAGATTCTACTAGTTTGGCACAAAATACGTCAGACCGATTTATAATGAAATTGTGTTGTTTTGGCAAATTTTGTGTCAAACCAGGTTCGAGAGAGTCGGAGTGGGAAACGGGGACTAAAAAGAAGATATTTTGGTCCAAATTAGTCACCCTTTGTGCTAGGAGTGGTGCAAAATAAATTCAAATCATTAGTGTGGTATAAAAATTTAAAAATACTAAGGAATATCTAGAAAGTTCGATTTGGGGGTAATCTATGGTTTTCCGATAGTTTTCCCTGGACAATTTGCACTTGGAATACATTTTTTCTACGGGAAAATTGTTTAGTAGTAGTGCAGCCCAATGAAAATAAGTAAAGCTTCACCATATAACGCATCGAAAATTACAATTCCAGCAATGAAAAACCTTTACATAGATATTCTGAGCTTGAACATTACGGTTGTTGAAAAAAAACAAACGATTTCATGTTCTAAAAATAATTTATATTAAAAAATTTTCTAGACCACCCATTTCGTCCCAAAAAATAAGCATATACATCCACAGGATTTGTGCTATTTTATGAATTTCAAATGTGAATGTCGGTGTTGGAAATTGATTTTAGAGCCATTATGGAGATTTTTGTTGCCTAGATGTATGAGGATTTGAGATGAGACTTCATTTTACTTTCATAAAGCTTCAGCCTAATTGAAACTCCATCCTTTTCTAAATTCCTGTTCAACACGAGTCAAAATTATACACTAAGATGTCAATCAATCCTATGCTCTCGCCCTAGAGAGATAAGCCCTAATAGTGGTCAAGATTCAATAGCTAAAATGTGACCCAACAATATGGTCTCACCCAAGAGGGAGGAAAAAAAAATTTGTCTGTGGTCCTAGAGAGAAAGAAAAGTCCAAATTAGTGTATGGTCCTAGAAAGGTGAAGACCGCCCGATGGTCCTAGTAGTTTTGAAAGCTATAGGTTGCATAGTGTGCTTGTATTTGCCATAATATAACTATGATCCGTATGATGGTGTAAACTCCATCATGATATAACTAACAAGGATTGTATACAATGAGATCATTTTCGGTTCGATGTGAAATTTGATAGCTTAGATGTGTTACAAAATTCGAAAAAATTCCTTTTGAAGTTGGAGCTTGGTCAATGGAATAACTGCGGCCACCAAATTTCACATCCAAAGGTCAAAATTAATGTGACCACCTTGTATCAAAGATAAATGGTCTCATTCTATACTTTCCCTAACTATAATCTGTATGATTATAAGTGTCATCATCGTCCAATCTGTTCTTAGGCACTGGTGAAAGTAAGTAGACCCAGCATGGCTAGGTGGCTTGGTACAATGTCATGCACCCCCTCGGCATCCCCCTGCCGCATTGGTTGGACCATGATTATGTTTAAGGTTTGTATACTATGAGATCATTTAATTTTTATACAAGGAGGTCACGATTATTGGATGTGAAATTCAAGAGATGAAAATGTCTCGTAACACTCAAAAAATATTATTTTGGACTTTGCGCCCAAACAATGACTTACCCTCAACTACCTGATCTCAAATCTCACATCTTTGTATCAAAAGTAAAAAGTATCATTGTATACATTTCTTTATATTTATGGCTAGAAATTTTTTGGTAATACGGAATATGGTCCTGTTTTATCTTATTTATTTAAAGAAGGGTAAGTAAGTGGGCATTTGGGCCTCTACTTTAGGGTGAAAATTATAAAGGATAAAAGCCAAGGTTTTCGAAACATGAAGGAAAGAAAAACGGTACAAAGAGAGAAAAGATAGTGACGAAAAGATTTACGTGGTTTGACAAGTTTCCTATATATATGACGTGTTTTTAGCCATCAATAACACAAAACAACAAAGTTTAAAAAATAAAAAAAAATTATTCAATATTATATGTTACAATATATGTACCGAACAACTAATAAAATAATATTGAGCTGGGTATGTTAGTTTCAGACCAAATAGTCTGACAGTATTAACTATCATTCAAGGGCCCCTATAACTATGTTTTACTAATATTTGTGACATTCTGACAAACTAGTTGCTAGAGACTTTCTTTTTTTTTTTTCTTTGTTTTCATCATTTGGTTGTGGCGCATAATCAATATATATTTGAAACCCGGCTATCTAGATATGAAATCGTCGATTTGGACTGGGAATCAACCAAGACCAATTCCATTTGGACAAAGTATCGATATTGGCTTTGTTTCCCCCCTAAATCCCCCCTACATATTTTTTATTTTTTTTGTTTTCAAGCTTATTTAACACAGTGGAGACCACTTCTTGTAGGGAGGTAGCTAGCAAGTATGTTCTTGAGATCAGGGCATTGATACTAAAGCTCTTGGCTCTATTATCTGAAGGACTTGGGCTTGATTCTGGTTATTTGAATGAGAAATTTGGCAAGCATAATCAAATACAGTTGATAAATTACTATCCTCCATGTCCAGATCCCAACCTAACACTTGGGCTGCCAGGGCATTCCGATCCGAATGGCATTACAGTTCTTTTGCAAGATGAAGTAGGAGGATTGCAAGTGCTCAAAGATGGAAAATGGATCATCGTGAAACCGGAGAAAAATGCTTTTGTGGTTAATATAGCCGATCAATTGCAGGTACGATACAGAGCTCTTCTCATTATTCTTATGATGCAGCCTAGTTTACCTTTATAATCACTGGGCTCTTCTTATGAAACATTCAATGCTGCCCATATTACAAATCATAGCGCGCTATTTTTAAACATGGAGTTTCAAAGTTTGCACATATGTCAATACTAGGCTCACGTTATTTATACTAACTAAATGTCTTTAATTGTTTTTATAAATGGATTAATCACATTGTGCTATTTTTATACAAGGAGTTACAAAGTATTCACATATGTCAATACTAGGCTCACATTGTGTATAATAACTATAACCTATTGTTTTTGGGTATTTTTGGGGGGTAATTTAATGAGAAATGAATTTCTTACTTATGGTAGAACTGGAATTCAAGATGTGAAGTTATAGTGCCCTGCCACCCTGTCAAGCTGAATAAGAAGTTGTTATATTAAGGCTCGATGTGTTTCATGGATCCAATTTGAAAAGCATCTTTATTTCCACAAAATAGAAAAATGGCCCTTAATGAGTCCATGTTTTCAGGAGTTCAGATACAATTTATGGGAATCCATTGTAGGAAAATATATATGTCATCTCGTGAGTCAGATGTCATCCATTGACGGTTGGGGTATGCTGTTCTTCCGGCTCTGGGTTTTGATTTTCTTTGAGCGGTACAACAACACACTCCAACTAATTCGATTGGACGGGTCGTGGTGATGTGATTTTATGTATAGTTTTTACTTGGCAATTGAATATTCCAAAACGATTTTCTGCACACCCACAAAAGCATATTGCAGATTCATTCCCTTTGTTCAAATCCCAAATGATATTCTACTCCCTCGAAAGTATACTGTCCATTTACTTCCTCACATAAAACCCCACCTAGGACCCCAAATTTTTGAGATATAACCTTTTTAATACATATATTAACCTCAACAAAATTTTTTTTTTAATTGCTCCCCATAAACACTTGAAAAGGATAATATATCAAGATTGAGTAAAAACTGTCCAATTTACAGAGGGTGAGACCTAAGTATCCTGAAAAGGATTATATCTCAAGATTGAGTAGAAACCGTCCGATTTTTAGAGGGTGAGATCTAAATATTAGAAAACTCAAACTTAAACTTTTTCTTTCCTTTGTAAATAATTATCTTAATATTTTTAAGTAGTTCCCAAAAATTCAGCTCGTAAAAATCCTCGAGTAGGTCATCTGACCGATGCAGTAGAACTGAGTATATGGAATGCATTCAAATTTTGGACTGTATGAGAACTTCTTTTATTTTTTATTTGTTTTAATACTGATCCAGTGATTCTAATTTCTTAAGTTCATTCGAAAGCTTCATGTTGAGAAAACACACCAAATATGTGTCCTAGCTGGGGGAGTATCCCCCCCCCCATAGGAGTTTGGGGACTTGAATATCATCACTAGCTCTTTTTAGTTTTCTATCTCTCTTGCAGTCTTTCACTTTCTGTTCTATGCTATCATGTGCCTTATCATACAAAAAAATACAGAGATTTATGTGTTGGTGTGAATGGTTTAGGTTATCAGCAACGGCAGGTTCAAAAGCGTGGAACACCGTGCAATTACGAATTCTACATCCTCTCGAATTTCATTACCAACATTTTATGGTCCCTCTTTGGATGCATCAATTGGGCCTGCCAATGAATTAGTGAGCAAAGAAAGCCCTGCAATTTACAGGAGTTACACATTTGGGGAGTTCTTTGACAGGTTTTTTAGCCAGGAACTCAAGGGGAAAACAGTCCTTGACCACTTCAAGTATTGTGCAGAGTGAAAATTTCTAGGGCTTAGCATCCTGAACCACAATGAGTTTGATGCAATTGGTGACATGGTTGTCAATATTCTACAGCTTACTTGGCTCCATATGGTGAATGCATTTAGTGAAAATAAGGGTTTCAAGTCCTGTACTGGACACAACTGTTTTCAATGGTAGTGTGCCTTTGCCTAAATAAAGATTGCAACAACAATTTGAGAGTATCATTTAATAGAAATTGGTTATATATTTGCTCAATAGCATATGTAAAAGAGGATCTGAAAAACAATATGTTGAAAATATAACTTAAATTTATTATAATCATAAGAAAATTACTTATGTAGGCTCGAATTTTATTGTTCAGTTCCTCGGCTCTATACCCCTTAGTAAAAACCCCTTATTTTTAAAGTTGATTGTTAAAGTTCCTCTAATTTTTGTTTCGTTTAATTCATACGTAATTGTTGGCCTCACAGAGTCAAGTCCTCTGACATGAATGGGGATGTGCGCAGCAGAATCCAGATTTTCGGGACACAAAATATACCAGAAACGATGTGCGTGTGTTTATGAGTTGAAAAATCAAGCAATAAAACAAATAAAATAGAAATGACTTACTAATACCGAGATTTTACGTGGTTCACCTTTTAGGCTACGTCCGCTGGATAATAAGATTAGATCCACTGTTAAAAATAATTGTTTCGCATGTTCTTCCAAGAAGTAAGTTCTTTGAACTCTCTGATTTCTTCTAATGACTTTATCTATCTTTGTTTTCCCTCTCTGAGTTTCATCTCTCTCATAGGCTACTTTTCTTTCCCAGAGGCAATCTATCACCAATTATCGAGAAGTTCTCTAAAATACTTGAGTTCTATAAGCTCAAGGTCGATCTACTCCCAACTCGGGGAGATACGTTAGGTCGGTGCATGATTTGCTTTTGGTTTAGGAAATAGGTCTTTAGTATAAGTAGAGATTATCTTTAATTATCGTTTCGAAAGAGAAGTTAACACGAGATTTAAGGAGATCTAGATAAAAATTGAGGGTTTTCGATAGGATAGAAAGAGAGATAAATAAAGGGGAGTTAAAAGTTAGGAGATTAGAGAGAAACACGTGGAAAGAGAAAAAAATAGGGAGATAAAGAGTGAGAAAATAGGATGGGAAAAGAAAAACCTGGAAGAGAGGGAGATCTTTTGTCGTTCTTTTATTTCTTTAATTATTTGGTTTGTTCAAAGTTTATTTGGTGGGAGATGTCTCTTCATTTTGGGGTGAATTCCCTTGCAAAAATTGGGAGATGGTATATTCTATCAACTTATTATTATTATTATTATTATTGTTGTGGTTCCCGTTTTATTTTCTCCCAGAAGTACTTATACCCGCTTCTACATCATATCACTACGGACATCGGTGAACAAAAAGGGTAAAGCGAATGCAAAATATAAGAAAATAGAGGGAGAAAGAAAAAAAAACAAACAAAAATATCATCGACGGGTAGAAGGGTATGCAAGCACCTTTCCATTATAGGAGATTTCACAATGTTGAAATCTAATGGCTCAAATTTAATTTAATTTTGGGGGTTTGTATAAGGTTGCAAACTTAAACAATCCAATTAAGGCGCACCTCCAAATTTTATGATAACATGTATTTTGGTGCAAAAAATTCTTTGGATTATTTAAAATCTATTTTTATCTTTAAGTATAAAATTTTAAACTTAAAAAATGGGTAAAATCAAGTAGATCTATAAACATATGAAAATCCTGAAAATGAACGGTCTGTTAAAAGTGTTGCAAAATGCACTATTTTTGGTACTCAAAATCTTTTTTTTTTTTCTTCTTATCTTACATCTCGATGTTGAGATGATCAATTCGAGGGTTTTTTTTCTTCATAGCCATACTTTTCAATGGCTTATCTCTGAGCTATTTAAATTGGGAAAGGGAAGTCTCATTTCCCCTACCAACGATTCATCTCACATATTTAGCAACTATCTGTTTAGTGGAGAAAATGGCTCATGCCTATCGTTCCCATACTTTGCAACCGAGACTCGACATCACAACTGCTGCACATATGCACACTCCTTCAACATCATTTGAATAAAAGGCGTCTATTTTAACATTAGGGAATAATGAAAGTTAATTGGATGCACACTCCTGATAAGCACACTCCTCCAAGAGTTAGTCCAACATGAGGGAATAATGAAAGTTAATAAGATGCAAGGTATAAAAGTGCCCTATCAAGTAAGTGACTTAAAGTTTGATTGACCATCTCGTAACGAGTGTTGTCTTAAAAATAAAGAAAAAAAAAAAAATAGTCCCAATTTGATATACACAATTTTGGAAAAACAATGTGTGAATGAGGCTTTGTGTCTCAACAATTTATGATGCGATCCAATTCGGATCGACATTCTTTAAAGGAAAATTTGTTTTTGACTCAGTCGACTCACCGGTAAATATGAGATCCTCTTGGGTGTTGCCATCTATGTACACGATCTTGGGTAGGATCCCGGTATTTGAGATTCTCGGTTTCGCAAGCTAGGGGTCCTGGTAACCTTACAATTGGTATTAGAGGACAAGGTGTGTACGGGGCTAAGACTTTTATTAAGAAAAATATGAATAGTGAAGTTTGATGGCTACATGGTTTGAGGTGGAGAAATAAGGATGCCAAGTGTATTAGTAAATTCCACAATGGTAGCAAGTGATAAGAAATTAAGAAATCTATTCAATGAAAGTCAGCAAGCTGAATTTGGTGATTTTTACGATCAAGGTGGAGATTGTTAGATTTGTTGATAGTCAAAGTCACCATACCTATATTTTATTCAAAAAGTTGGGAGTAATTTGAGAAAAGAAAACGGGGGCTTCTTTGGGGAACAAAATAAAGTCCAAGCGATCGTTATAAAAGAGGACCAAAGGAAGACATAATACTCATCCTTTTGAGGGTCACCTCCTAGGGGTTATGGGAACGAATCTTCAATATGGGGATAGGTCTCCAAGAGAGAGAGAAAAAAAGAGAGAAAGTCTCTCAATTGCTTTCAAGTTGCTCTTTTCGGTAGCAGTATAGCGGTAGGAGAAGAAGATGTTGATCAATTGTGTTACTCGGTCGGGAGAGCATGCTTAAAAGGGAAGATCAATATGGTTCTTATTGATGTTTAGAAATATGTATATATTTTGTAACAAAAATTGTAATCGTCATTGTAATATTAGATTTCTACTTGCCAAAACTGTGAATATAGCCTCATGTGATTAACCACGTAAATCATGTGTTGTGGTGGTATAGTTTTTTATTATTGTTTTATTTCTTACACTCGATTTATAGTTGTATTTGTCTACTTCACATTTAGCTTCTATGTACACGATCTTGGGTGGGATCATGATATTTGGGATTCTAGGTCCCGCATACTACAGGGTCTACGTATATAGAAAATTTTAGTTTTGAAAAAAAAAAAAGTATGGGTTTTAATATGTTTTTCCACCCTCCGTTTTGATATAGTGAAATTATATTTTTCGACATCCATTATTAACATGGATGCCTAATGCATAAGGACACACACCTATTTTGGTGAGCCGGTGGCTTACCAAAACCGTGTCTGTGCTCTCCACAAAGGGTGTTTTGTAGGCTAAGTCTTGCATGTTCTCTTCACATAGGATCATTTGTAAGCTTTCCCCATCTATGCAAAAAATATTCTAATGAATATGTAACATCCATTATTATGATGCTAACGCTCTTCCATTTGTCATTTGATATTTAGTAGAAAAAATTTTTAAAGGAAAAATCCCATCGTTCCCTCTATTTTATTGTTTCCATATTTTAATAGACCGAATGATTCAAAATATATCTCCTAACCCCTTGATTAACCTTACCCACTTTTCACTATTTTTTAAGCACTAACAAATAAAAAAAAGATATGCTTATTCTAAACCCGTCATCTCTTTATGTGATATATTCCCCCCAAATTTCTCTCTGTTTAACATTCACCCTCTTTGTCTCTCTAAGGGGGGAGAGAGAGTGAGCGACACGTGCAAGGGGAGAGAGAGTGGGAAAACAGGTTGAGAGAGACAGATTTAGGAGAATTACGTAAAAGGGGAAATGATGATGTTTAGAAAAGATATGTCTATTTTATATTTGTTTAGAAATGATAGGTCTTTTTTATATTTTTTATATTTGAAAGGGAAAAACTTAGCTTAGGGGGTTAAAAGATAAAAAACTTAGAATTTTTATAGCCCAAGATATGCTTTGAAAACTTCGATTGACCGAGATATAAAACATAAAAATGGGAAGTAGAAAGATACTTTCCCATTTTAAATAGAACAACCAGTATAAAAAAAAATGAAAAACAAATACATAATTGCTATGATGGATAATTTGTTTAAACGTATATAAAGCCTACCAATAACTAAATAAATATAAAAATAACTATAGAGAATTACTGCCAACTATGAAGAAGCAGAATTTCTAATAACATATCAAAATTATAAGATAATATTGAAATTATTATTTTGTGAGTCAGCATCACCTGTTGTGAGGAGGTACAGCAAGGATGGATGTCACATAAATGAGGAGATACTTGTTTTGATGAGTCCGTTGACTCACCAAAACTTTGTCCTTATCACATCAGTAGAACAAGGAGACTATGGTCAAACCCACCTTGTGTCAATGTATCTCGCCTTATTTGGAAATAATATCCATATAGATATCTATGGCCAAAAAAGGTAAAAGGGGATGCACACTATAGGAAAATGGAGGGAGAAAAATTGAATTTAGATTTCACAATGCTGTTTCTATTGGCTAAAAATTATTTTTATTTTTTATTTTTTATTTGATTTAAAATATTTATCTGAATTTTGGGGTTTAGGTTTTGTTTTAAACATAAATAGATAAATATGATAAAAAGTACTTTTAAATTAAAACTATTTTAAACTAAATTAAATTAAAATGGACGGTGATGATAGAATAGCAGACAATAGACAAAGGTACTAGACTTCTGAGTTTGCTTACAAAAGTGAATGCTGTCTAGCGAAAAGTGGGTAGATTTTGTCTCTCATCAACGGCCATGGCAGAGGTTGCTAAAGGATTAGAGAAACTCATAAGCAATGGTGTCAACTCCAAATATTTGACAGAAAAGTATATCCTTCCTCTTGAAGAACGACCCAAGTTCTCTTCCGATGAATCCCTTTCTGAATCCATTCCTGTAATCGTTCTCAGTCGTGTTTCTGATGGTTTAGGTCGACAAAATATTATCTGGCAGATCACTAAAGCCTCTGAAGACTATGGATTTTTTCAGGTCAGGTCATCTCTCTCTCTCTCACTTTCTCTCTCATTACTTCCATAACAAAAAGGTATGGATTGCCTTGAACCAGAAGATGATTGTGGCTGGTTTTGGCCTTTTAGGGTGGTCAAGTGAGGAACTCCAAAGGAAAAAAGGGAAATTATCTGAAATATACTTTAATTTTCGTCTAATAAAAAAAAAAAAAGCTCTCAGGTTTCCTAAACTTCATCCATCCCTTTTTTCTTCAAAATCTTGAAATCCATAAAATTGACGGTCCAAAAATGTATTGTAAGATGCCTTATTTCTAATACTTTAAATCCATTTTTTCTTCTTGATGTCTATGCATCTTGATGTCGGGATGATCAATTTGATTATATTTGGGCATCGAAACGACCTCTTCTAGTGAAATTTTTGAGCTGTGCGTTAATTTGATTGTTTAGATTCTCTGTTCTATGCAAACTTTTTCTTTTTTAAAATACCCCTACCTATTTTTCACTATTTTTTGTATTTTGTTTTGATTAAAATTTGAACATATTTATAGTATTTTTTCAGTTTATCTAAAAACGTCTAAACCATTTTAGCCTGGCCCAGATTTGCTTGGTTAGAACCGGTTACCCAAACTGGTTCGAGGTTACCCACACCTGGCCCATGGCTCGGGTCCATTCCCAGGCGGTGATTTGTAACACTGGTCATCAATATGTTCACCTGCCTGATCATTCTCTTTTCCCCTACAATTAGTTAATATTGCTCTTCTTGTTAAATGTATTGGACTAGATCATGAATCATGGGGTTCCAGAAGATGTTATTCAAGAAATGCTAGGTGTTGCCTCAGAGTTTTTTGAGATGCCCATTGAAGAGAGAGCAAAGCTTTACTCTGAGGACCCCAAAACACAAGTTAGAGTTTGCACAAGTTTTAACTTTAAAAGCAAGGTTCAATTATGGAGAGATTTTTTGAGGCATCCATGCCATCCATTAGAGGATTACATCGACTCATGGCCCCAAATGCCAGAAAATTACAGGTATTTATGTTTAAATTTGTTAGAGAGTGTGTACTACGAGACCATTTATTTTTGTTACAAGGAGATCACAATTGCTAATAGTAATTAGATGTTGATTATGACAGAGAAGTATGGTTGTGACCGCTTTGTATTAAAAGTAAATAGCATTTTTATATATTTTTCTACTTTTCGACGCTAAATGGTGATTACTATATTTAGGAGTCAAATTTTATATATTGGTACATGTGGAGGTTGAAATGATCGACTGGGAGCTAGAACAATCTTTCACAATAGGTCCCTAACGTGCACCTTATCAAAATATTTTCTATGTTACTTTCATAAAAAGAAAATCAAATACCTAAATGAGATGTTATGTAATTGGGAAAATTATAGTTTCCCACCAAATTAGAATGTCTAGGGATTTCTAAAAAAATAAATCAAATACCAAAGTGAGACGTTAGATAAATGTACCAAATTAGAATTTCTAGGGATATCCCCCGTAACCCACGCCGCCACCCCAAAAAAAAATAACTTTTGATATCACACTTTTCATCCCAACATTGTCTTTTTTATGCCCATCTAAAGCAAAAATTGTAACTTCTTTTGGACTATAATTTCTTAAGTTTAACCCTTGTTTCCCGCCCTCTCTTTTTAGGCCTATGCTGGGCCAGCACACAACATAAGCTGATCCGACACATGTTGTGTCGGCATTGTATCAAGGGGATGCCTTAAAAGTAAAATTTGGAGGTGTCTATAATTTTTGAAAAATTATGACCCAACTTTCTAAGCATGTAATCCCCCAATACTTTTTGAATCATTCCCAAACCCCAGAACTTTATATTTTTGCAACTACCCTGCTAAGTCCCAAAGCAGGGTCGTTTAGGACAAAAATACCCCCTATTAGAATCCGTGTTTGATGCCCAATATGTGCCAGTTAGGCACAAAAATATGTCGGACTGAATTTTAATCTTCATAATGGTCATATTTGGCACAAAAATGTGTTGGATTGGCTTTTGACAATGTGCTTGTCCTGCAAAAAATGTGCCAGACCGACTTCTGATATTGAGATTCTACTAGTTTGGCACAAAATACGTCAGACCGATTTATAATGAAATTGTGTTGTTTTGGCAAATTTTGTGTCAAACCAGGTTAGAGAGAGTCGGAGTGGGAAACGGGGACTAAAAAGAAGATATTTTGGTCCAAATTAGTCACCCTTTGTGCTGGGAGTAGTGCAAAATAAATTCAAATCATTAGTGTGGTATAAAAATTTAAAAATACTAAGGAATATCTAGAAAGTTCGATTTGGGGGTAATCTATGGTTTTCCGATAGTTTTCCCTAGACAATTTGCACTTGGAATACATTTTTTCTACAGGAAAATTGTTTAGTAGTAGTGCAGCCCAATGAAAATAAGTAAAGCTTCACCATATAACGCATCGAAAATTATAATTCCAGCAATGAAAAACCTTTACATGGATATTCTGAGCTTGAACATTACGGTTGTGAAAAAAAAAACACGATTTCATGTTCTAAAAATAATTTATATTAAAAATGTTTTCTAGACCATCCATTCCGTCCCAAAAAATGAGCAAATACATGCACAGGATTTGCGCTCTTTTATGAATTTCAATTTTGACTGTCGGTGTTGGAAATTGATTTTAGAGCCATTATGGAGATTTTTGTTGCCTAGATGTATGAGGATTTGAGATGAGACTTCATTTTACTTTCATAAAGCTTAAGCCTTATTGAAACTTCATCCTTTTCTAAATTCCTGTTCAACACGAGTCAAAATTTTACACTAACATGTCAATCAATCCTATGCTCTCGCCCTAGAGAGATAAGCCCTAATGGTCAAGAGATAAGCCCTATGCTCTCGCCCAAGAGGGAGGAATAATTGCAGCCACCCAATTTCACCTCCAATGGTCAAGATTAATGTGACCACCTTGTATCAAAGATAAATGGTCTCATTCTTAACTTTTCCTAACTATAATCTGTATGATTATAAGTGTCATCACCGTCCAATCTGTTTTTAGGCGCTGATGAAAGTAAGTAGACCCAGCATGGCTAGGTGACTTGGTACAATGTCATGCATCCCCTCGGCATCCCCCTACCGCATTGGTTGGACCATGATTATGTTTAAGGTTTGTATACTATGAGATCATTTAATTTTTATACAAGGAGGTCACGATTATTGGATGTGAAATTCAAGAGATGAAAAATGTGTCGTAACACTCAAAAAATATTATTTTGGACTTTGTGCCCAAACAATGACATACCCTCAACTACCTGATCTCAAATCTCACATCTTTGTATCAAATGTAAATAGTATCATTGTATAAATTTCTTTATATTTATGACTAGAAATTTTTTGGTAATACGGAATATGGTCCTGTTTTATCTTATTTATTTAAAGAAGGGTAAGTAAGTGGGCATTTGGGCCTCTACTTTAGGGTGAAAATTTTAAAGGATAAAAACCAAGGTTTTCAAAACATGAAGGTAAGAAAAACATTACAAAGAGAGAAAAGATAGTGACGAAAAGATTTACGTGGTTTGGCAAGTTTCCTATATATATGACGTGTTTTTAGCCATAAATAACACAAAACAACAAAGTTTAAAAAATAAAAAAAAATTATTCCATATTATATGTTACAATATATGTACCGAACAACTAATAAAATAATATTGAGCTGGGTATGTTAGTTTCAGACCAAATAGTTTGACAGTATTAACTATCATTCAAGCACCCCTATAACTAAGTTTTACTAATATTTGGGACATTCTGACAAACTAGTTGCTAGAGACTTTCTATACCCAACACAAGTGAGATAGCAATTGAAGGTTCTTTGTTTTTTTTCTTTGTTTTCATCATTTGGTTGTGGCGCATAATCAATATATTTTTGAAACTCGGCTATCCAGATATGAAATCGTCGATTTGGACTGGGAATCAACCAAGGCCAATTCCATTTGGACAAAGTAACGATATTGGCTTTGTTTCCCCCCTAAAACCCCCCTCCATATTTTTTTTTTTTTGTTTTCAAGCTTATTTAACACAATGGAGACCTCTTCTTGTGGGGAGGTAGCTAGCAAGTATGTTCTTGAGATCAAGGCATTGATACTAAAGCTCTTGGCTCTATTATCTGAAGGACTTGGGCTTGGTTCTGGTTATTTGAATGAAAAATTTGGCAAGCATAATCAAATACAGTTGATAAATTACTATCCTCCATGTCCAGATCCCAACCTAACACTTGGTCTGCCAGGGCATTCCGATCCGAATGGCATTACAGTTTTTTTGCAAGATGAAGTAGGAGGATTGCAAGTGCTCAAAGATGGAAAATGAATCATCGTGAAAGCGGAGAAAAATGCATTTGTGGTTAATATAGCAGATTAATTGCAGGTACGATACAGAGCTCTTCTCATTATTCTTATGATGCAGCCTAGTTTACCTTTATAATAACTTGGCTCTTCTTATGATACTTTCAATGCAGCCCATGTTACAAATCATATGGCGCCATTTTTAAACATGGAGTTTCCATGTTTTCACATATGTCAATACTAGGCTCACATTATTTATACTAACTAAATGTCTTTATTTTTTTTTATAAATGCATTAATCACATTGTGCTATTTTTATACAAGGAGTTACAAAGTATTCACATATGTCAATACTAGGTTCACATTGTTTATAATAACTATGACCTTTTGTTTTTGGGTGTTTTGGGGTGGTAATTAAAAAGAAATGAATTTCTTACTTATTGTAGAATTGGAATTCAAGACGTCATGTTATGTTGCCCTGCCACCCTGACTAGCTGAATAAAAATTGTTATAATATGGCTCGATGAGATTCATGGATCCAATCTGAAAACAATCTTTATTTCCACAAAATATAAAAATGGCCTTAATGAGTCCATGTTTTTAAGAGTTCAGATACAATTTCTGAGAGTCCATTGTAGGAAAATAAACATGTCATCTCGACAGGCAGATGTCAATCCTAGACGGTTGCGGTATGCTGTTCCTCAGGCTCAGGGTTTTCATTTTCTTTGATCGGTACAACAACACACTCCAACTATTTCCATTGGACATATGACGGTCGTGGTGATGTGATTTTATGTATAGTTTTTACATGGCAATTGAATATTCAAGAAAGATTTTATGCACACCCACAAAAGCATATTGCAGATTCATTCCCTTGGTTCAAATCTATATTCTACTCCCTCGGAAGTATACCGTGCATTTACTTTCTCAGAGAAAACCCCACCTTGGCCCCCCATATTTTTGAGATAAAACCTCTTTAGTACATATATTAACCTCAACAAAAAATATTTTTTAATTGCACCCTCTAAATTTACATCCAATTTACAGAGGGTAAGATCTAACTATCCTGAAAAGGATTATTACTCAAGATTGAGTAGAAACCATCCAATTTACAGAGGGTGAGATCTAACTATCCTGAAAAGGATTATTACTCAAGATTGAGTAGAAACCATCCAATTTACTGAGGCTGAGATCTAACTATCCCGAAAAGGATTATTACTCAAGATTGAGTAGAAACCATCCAATTTCTAGAGGGTGAGATCTAAATATTAGAAAACTCAAATTGTAATTTATTTTTTCTTTTGTAAATAATCATCTTGCTATATTTAAGTAGTTCCCAAAAATTCAGCCCGTGAAAATCCTCGAGTAGGTCATCTGACCGACGTACTAGAACTGAGTATATGGAATGCATTCAAATTTTGGACCGTATGAGAACTTCTTTTATTTTTTGTTTGTTTTAATATTGATCCAGCTATTCTAATTTCTTAAGTTGATTCTGAAACTTCATGTTGAAAAAGCCCATCAAATATGTGTCCTAGCTGAGGGAGTAGATGTACATTACTAAATTTTTGCCCCTGCGCCCCGTCCCCCCCCAACGGGAGTATGCTTTTTGGGGACTCAAATATCTTCACTAGTTCTTTTTAGTTCTCCATCTCTCTTATAGTCTTTCACTTTCTATTCTATCCTATCATGTGCTTTAGCATATAAAAAAGTAGAGAGCTTTATGTGTTGGTGTGAATGGTTTAGGTTCTCAGCAACGGGAGGTTCAAAAGCGTGGAACACCGTGCAATTGCGAATTCCACATCCTCTCGAGTTTCATTACCAACATTTTATGGTCCCTTCTTGGATGCATGAATTGGCCTTCCAATGAATTAGTGAGCAAAGAAAGCCCTGCAATTTACAGGAGTTACACATTTGGGGAGTTCTTTGACAGGTTTTTTAGCTTGGAACTCAAGGGGAAAACAGTCCTTGACTAGTTCACGTATTGTGCAGAGTGAATATTGCAAGGGTTTAGCATCCTGAACCACAATGAGTTTGATGCAATTGGTGACATGGTTGTCAATATTCTACAGCTTACCTGGATCCATATGGTGAATGCATTTAGTGAAAATAAGGGTTTCAAGTCCTGTACTGGACATAACTGTTTTCAATGGTAGTGTGCCTTTGCCTAATTATATAATGTTGGAAGGTTGTTGGAAGGTAGAATAGAGATTGCAGCAACAATTTGACAGTATCATTTAGTACAAATTGTTTATATATTTGCAAAAAAGCATAGGCAAAAGAGGATCTGAAAAACAATCTCTAGAAAATAATACTTAAAATTATTATAATCATAAGAAAATTACATATGTAGGCTTGAATTTTATTGTTCAGTGCCTCGGCTCTATATCCCTTAATAAAAACCTCTTATTTTTAAAATTGATTGTAAAAGCACCTCGAATTTAGGTTTCATTTGATTCATACGTAATTGTTGGGCTCATAGAGTCAAGTCCTCTTGCATGAATGCAGATGTGCAAAGCAGAACCTAGATTTATGGGACACAAAATATAAGGGAAACGATGTGCGTGTTTATGAGTCGGAAAATCAAGCAATAAAACAAATAAAATAAAAATTACTCACTAACACCGAGATTTTACGTGGTTCACCTTTTAGGCTACGTCCATTGGATAATAAGATCAGATCCACTATTAAAAATAATGTTTAGAATGTTCTTCCAAGACGTAAGTTTTTTTGAACTCTCTGATTTCTTCTAATAACTTTATCTATCTAGGTTTTCCCTGTTTGAGGTTCTTCTCTCTCTCATCGGCTTCTTTTCTTTTCCAGAGGCATTCTACCACCAATTTTCAAGAAGGTCTCTAAAATATTTGAGTTCTATAAGCTCAAGGTCGATCTACTCTCAACCCGGGGAGATAAGTTAGGTCGGTGCATGATTTGCTTTTGGTTTAGGAAATAGGTCTTTAATATAAGTAGAGATTATCTTTAATTATCTTTTCGAAAGAGAAGTTAACACGAGATTTTAGGTGATCTAGTTAAAAATTGAGGGTTTTAGATAGGATAAAGCCAATCTTGAAAGAGATATAAATAAAGGGGAGTTAAAAGTTAGGAGATTAGAGAGAAACAAGAGGAAAGAGAAAAACTTGGGAGATAAAGAGTGAGAAAATAGGGTGGGAGAGGAAAAACATGGAAGAGAGAGAGATAACTTTTGTCGTTCATTTTTTTCTTTAATTATTTGTTTTGTCCAAAGTTTATTTAAAGGGAGATGTCTCTTCATTTTGGAGTGAATTCCCTTGCAGAAATTGAGAGATGGTATATTCTATCAACTTATTATTATTATTATTATTATTGTTATTGTTCCAGTTTTATTTTCTCCCGAGAGTACTTATCCCCACTTCTGCATCATATCACTATGGACATCTGTGAACAAAAAGGGTAGAGGGAATGCAAAATATAAAAAAATAGAGGGAGAAAGAAAAAAAAACGAACAAAAATATTGCGGACGGGTAGAAGGGTACACAAGCACCATTCCATTATAGGAGATTTCACAATGTTGAAATCTAATGGCTCAAAATTAATTTTATTTTGGGGGTTTGTTTAAGGTTGCAAACTTAAACAAATCCAATTAAGGCGCACCTCCAAATTTTATAGTAACATGTATTTTTGGTGTAAAAAATTCTTTGGATTATTTAAAATCTTTTTTTATTTTTAAATATAAAATTTTATACTTAAAGAATGGTTAAGATCAAGTAGATCTTTAAACATATGTAAATCTGGACAATGAATGGTCTAGATTATGTGTTGTAAGATGCACTTATTTTGGTACTCAAAATCTTTTTTTTTTTTTCCTTCATATCATACATCTCGATGTCGAGATGTTCAATTCGAGGGTTTTTTTTTCTTCATAGCCATACATTTCAATGGCCTATCTAGAGCTATTTAAAATGGGAAAAGGAAGTCTCATTTCCCCTACCAACCATTCATCTCACATCTTTGGCAACTATCAGTTTAGTGGAAGAAGTGGCTCATGCCTATCGTTCCCATACTTTACAACTGAGACTTGATAGCACAGCTGCTTCTGATATGCACACTCCTCCACCATCATTTGGATAAAAGGCCTCTTTTTAAACGTTAGGGAATAATGAACGTTAATTGGATGCACACTCCTGATATGCACACTCCTCCAAGAGTTAGTCCAACGTGAGGGAATAGTGAAAGTTAATAGGATGCAAGGTATAAAAGTGCCCTATCAAGTAGGTGAATTAAAGCTTAATTGACCATCTCGTAACTAGTGTTGTGTTAAAAATAAAGAAATTAAACAAAAAAATAGTCCCAATTTGATGTACACAAATTAAGGAAAACAATGTGTGAATGAGGCTTCGTGTCTCAACAATTTTTGATGCGATCCAACGATCCAATCTGGATCGGCATTCTTTAAAGGTAAAGTGTTTGGTGACTCAGCCGACGCTCCGGTAAATATGCGATTCTGTGGGGTTTGGCCATCTATGTATACGATCTTGGGTTGGATCCCGGTATTTGAGATTCTCGGTTTTACAAGCTAGGGTTCCTAGTAACCTTACAATTGGTATTAAAGGACAAGGTGTATACTGGGCTAAGACTTATGTTAAGAAAAATATGAATAATAAAGTTTGATGGATACATGGTTTGAAAATTCCACAATGGAAACAAGTGATATGAAATTAGGAAATCTATTCAATAAAAGTCGGCAAGATGAATTTGGTGATTTTACGATCAAGGTGGATATTGTTAGATTTGTTGATAGTCAAAGTCACTATACCTATATTTTATTGAAAACATTGAGAGTAATATGGGAAAAGAAAACGGGGTCTTCTTTGGGGAACAAAATAAAGCCCAAGTGATCTCTATAAAAGAGGACCAAAGGAAGACATAATACTCATCCTTTAGATAGAAGCCTCCTAGGGGTTATGCGAAGGAATCTTCATTATGGAGATAGGTCTCCAAGAGAGAGAGAAAAAAAAAGAGAAAGTCTATCGATTGCTCTCAAGTTGCTCTTTTCGGTAGCAGTATACCAGTAGGAGAATAAGATGTTGATCATTTGTGCTATTCGTTCGGGAGAGCGGGTTTAGAAGGGAAGATCAACAAGGTTCTTACTGATGTTTAGAAATAGGTATATCTTTTGTAACAAAAAATTGTAATCGTCATTGTTATATTGGATTTCTACTTGCCAAACCTATAAATATAGCTTTATGGGGTTAACCACATAAATCATGTGTTGTGGTGGTATGGTTTTTAGTTATTGTATTATTTCTTGCACTCGATTGTAGTTGTATTTGTCTACTTCACATTTAGCCTTCTATGTATACGATCTTGCGTGGGATCATGGTATTTGAGATTCTAGGTTCCGCATACTACATGCCTAATAACCCTACAATCACTCTTAAAATATCCATCTCAAACATTTAAGATTTGATAATCTCAACTATAGTGGTTTACATATATAGAATATTTTATTATGAAAATTAAAAATTATGGTTTTTAATGTGTTTGTCCACCCTCCATTTTGATATAGTGCAATTATATTTTTCGACATGAAACATTAATATGAATGCCTAATGCATAGGGAGACACACCTATTTTGGTGAGCCGGTGGCTCACCAAAACCGTCTCCTTTTTAAAAACCGTGGGTCAACTTACCCTGCATGTGCTCATCACAAAGGGTGTTTTGTAGGATTCCCTCATCTATCACTCTTTCCCCTTATAATAAAATGAGGAATGGGACAACATGTAAAAAATATTCTAATGAATATGTAATATCCATTATTATGATGGTAATGCTCTTCCATATATCATTTCAAATTTAGTAGAAATACTTTTTAAAGGGGAAATATGCTCGTTCCCTCTATTTTCGCTTTCCATATTTTAATAGACCGAATGATTCAAAATATATCTCCTAACCGCGTGATTAACTTTACCCACTTTTAACTGTTTTTTTAGCACTAACAAATATAAAAAAGATACGCTCATTCTAAATCCTTCATCTCTTTACGTGATATATTCCCCCAAAATTTCTCTCTCCTTAACATTCACCTCTTTGTCTCTCTAAGGGGGAGAGAGAGAGTGAGCAACACGGGGAAGGAGAGAGAGAGAGTGAGCGACACGGGGAAGGGGAGAGAGAGTGGGAAAACAGGTCGAGTGAGACATATTTAGGAGAAAATTACGTGAAAAGGGAAATGATGATATTTAGGAAGGATATGTCTTTCTTATATTTGTTTGGGGCAAAAAAATAGGTTTGAAAGGGATAAACTTAGTTTAGGAGGTTAAATGATATAAAACTTAGAATTTTTAAAACCCAAGATAAGTTTTGAAAACTTTGATCTACTGAAATATAAAACATAAAAAATGGGAGGTATGAAGATATTCTCCCATTTTTTAATAGAACAACCAGCGAAAAAAAAAATGAAAAACCAATGCATATTTGCTATGATGAATAATTTGTTTAAACTTATATAAAGCCTACCTATAACTAAATAAAAATAAAAATAACTTTAGAGAATTACTGCCAACTATGAAGAAGCAAAATTGCTATTAACATATCAAAATTATAAGATAATATGGAAATTATTACTTTATTATAGTATTATAAAAAGTATATTTAGTGAGTCAACATCTCCTGTTGTGAGGAGGTATAGCAAGGATGGATGTCTCATAAATGAGGAGACACATGTTTTGATGAGTCCGTTGACTCACTAAAACTTTGTCCTTTTCACATGAATAGAACAAGGAGGCTATGGTCAAAGCCTCCTTGTATACATGTATCTCGCCTTATTTGGATATAATATCACTATAGATATCTATGGGCAAAAAAGGTAAAAGGGAATGCACACTATAAGAAAATGGAGGGAGAAAAATTAAATTAAGATTGCACAAAGCTGTTTCTATTGGCTAAAAATTAAGTTTATATTTTATTTTTTATTTGATTTAAAATATTTATCTGAATTTTGGGGTTTAGGTTTTTCTTTAAATATAACTAAATAAAATTGATTAAAAGTATTTTTAAATAAAAACAAAATTACATTTGGATGGATGGTTATGATAGAATAGCAGATAATGGACAAAGGTTTTAAACTCCTAAGTTGGCTCACAAAAGTGGATGCTGTACAACGAAAAGTGGGCAGATTTTGTCTCTCATCAACGGCCACGGCGGAGGTTGCTAATGGATTAGAGAAACTCATAAGCAATGTTGTCAACTCCAAATATTTGACAAAAAAGTATATCCTTCCTGTTGCAGAACGACCCAAGTTCTCTTCCGATGAATCCCTTTCTGAATCCATTACTGTATTTGATCTCAGTCGTGTTTCTGATGGTTTAGGTCGACAAAATATTATCCGGCAGATCTCTAAAGCCTTTGAAGACTATGAATTTTTTCAGGTCTTCCCTTTCTCTCTTTCTCTCTCTCTCTCTCTCTCTCTCTCTCATTTCTTCCACAACAAAAAGGTACGGATTGCCCAGAACCGACAACTGATTGTTGCTGGTTTTTGCCGTTTAGGGTGGGCAAGTGAGGAACTCAAAAGAAAAAAGGGAAATAAGAAAAAATATACTATAATTTTCATCTAATAATTATAAAAAAAAAATACTCTCGGCTTTCATGAACTTTATTCATCTCTTTTTTCTTCAAAATCTTGAAATCCATAAAATTGACGGTCCCAAAATGCATTATAAGATGCCTTATTTCTAAAATTGAAATCCATTTTCTTTTCCTGATGTCTATGCATCTTGATGTCGGGATGATCAATTTGATTATATTTGGCATCAAAATAACCTCTTCAAATGAAATTTTTGAGCTGTGTGCTAATTTGATTGTTTAGAGCCTCGACTCTATATTAACTTTTTCTTATTTAAAATACCCCTACCTATTTTTCACTATTTTTTGTATTTTATTTTGATTAAAATTTAAACATATCTATCGTATTTTTTGAGTTTATCTAAAAACGTTCAACCCTTTTTAGCATGGCCCAGATCTACTTGGTTACGACCGGTTACCCAGACTGGTTCCATGTTACCCACACCCAGCCCATGGCTCGGGTCCATTCCCGGGTGGTGATTTGTAGCACTTGTCATCAATATGTTCACTTGCCTGATCGTTCTCTCTTTCCCCTACAATTAGTTAATATTGCTCTTCTTGTTAAATGTATTGGACTAGATCATTAACCATGGGGTTCCAAAAGAAGTTATTCAAGACATGTTGGGTGTTACCACAGAGTTTTTTGAGATGCCCATTGAAGAGAGAAAAAAGCTCTACTCTAAGGACCCCAAAACACAAGTCAGAGTTTGCACAAGTTTTAACTTTCAAAGCAAGGTTCAGTTTTGGAGAGATTTTCTGAGGCATCCATGCCATCCATTAGAGGATTACAGGTATTTACGTTTAAAATTGTTAGAGAGTGTGTACTATGAGACCAATTATCTTTGTTACAAAGAGATCACAATTGCTAATAGTAATTAGATGTTGATTATGACAGATACGTATGGTTGTGACCTCCTTGTATTAAAAGTAAAAAGCCTTTTTATATATTTTTCTAATTTTCGACATTAAATGGTGATTACAAACTCAATTATTTTATGTCCTACAGCTGTGAATGATTAAGAGTTGTTTTTCTTAAGAATAACTTTTTAATATTTCCTTTGATTTATTAATAAGATCAACAAATCTAAGTCATGTATCCCTCTATTCCTTCATATTGGGGCAGCAGCGCTATGAAGTCTAAAGTTTCAATAATAGAGAGATCGAGCATATCTATAAATACTTAAAACTCTTAAAATTAGAAAATCTAGATAATATGTACCAGATATACTATTTTTAGAAGTTAAATTTTTTATATTGGTACATTTGGAGGTTGAATTGATCGGCTGGGAGCTAGAACAATCTTTCACAATAGGTCCCTAACGTGCAATTTATAAAAATATTTTCCAAGTTACGCACCAAATTAGAATTTCTAGGGATATCCCCCTGTAACGCACCCCGCCACCCCAAAAAAAAAAACTTTTGATATCACACTATTAATCCCAACATTGTCTTTTTTATGCCCATCTAAAGCAAAACTTGTAACTTCTTTTGAACTATAATATCCTAAGTTTAACCCTTGTTTCCCGCTTTCTCTTTCTTGGCCTATGCTGGGCCAACACAATTTAAACATAAGCTAGTCCGACACATGTTGTTTCGGAATTGTATCAAGGGGATGCCTTGAAAGTAAAATTTGCAGGTGCCTATAATTTTGGAAAAAATATGACCCTACTTTTTAAGCATGTAATCCCCCAATACATTTTGACTCAACCCTAAGCCCAAAACTTTTTTTTGTTGCAACTACCCCGCTAAATTATAAAGCAAGGTCATTTAGGACAAAAATACCCCCTATTTTACTCCATGTTTGATGCCCAATATGTGCCAGTTAGGCACAAAAATATGTCGAACTGAATTTTCATCTTCAAAATTGTCATTTTTGGCACAACAGTGAGTTGGATTGGCTTTTGACAACGTGTCGGTCCTACACAAAATGTGCCAGACCAGGTTCGGATATTGAGATTCTACTAGTCTGCCACAAAATACGTCAGACCGATTTATAGTGAAATTGTGTCGTTTTGGCACATTTTGTGTCAAACCAGGATAGAGAGAGTTGGAGTGGGAAACGTGGATTACAACGAAGATACTTTGGTCCAAAAAATAAACCCTTTGTGCTGGGAGTAGTGCAAAATAAATTCAAATCATTAGTGTGGTATGAAAGATAAAAAATACTAGGGAATATCTAGAAAGTTCGATTTGGGGGTATTTATGGTTTTTCCTCTAGTTTTCCCTAGACAATTTGCACTTGGAATACTTTTTCTCTACAAGAAAATTGTATAATAGTAGTGCAGCCCTATGAAAATAAGTAAAGCTTCACTATATAACTCATCAAAAATTACAATTCAAGCATTGAAAAACCTTTATGTAGATAATCTGAGCTTGAACATTACGGTTGTGGAAAAAAAATAAAAGATTTCAAGTTCTAAAAATAACGTATATTAACAAATTATCTAGACCATCCATTTCGTCCCAAAAATAAGCATATACATCCACATGATTTGTGCTATTTTATGAATTTCAAATTTAAATGTCGGTGTTGGAAATTGATTTTACAACCATGATGGAGGTTTTTGTTGCCTAGATGTATGAGGATTTGAGATGGGACATTATTTTGCTTTCATAAAGCTAAGCCTTATTGAAACTCCATCCTTCCTAAATTCCCTTTCAGCTCGGATCAAATTTGGACAGCTAAGATGTCAATCAGTCCTATGCTCTCACCCTAGAGAGAAAAGCCTTAATAGTGGTCTAGATTCGATGGCTAAATGTTTGCCAAATAATATGGTCTCCCCCTAGAGAGAGGAAAAAAACATTGGTCTGTGGTCCTAGAGAGATTGAAAAGTCCAAATTAGTGTATGGTCCTAGAGAGGTGAAGACCGCCCCATGGTCCTAGTAGTTTTGAAAGCTATAGGTTGCATAGTGTGCTTGTATTTGGCATAATATAACAATGATCCGTATGATGGTGTAAACTCCATCATGATATAACTAACCTGGATCATATACAATGAGATCTTTTACGGTTCGATGTGAAATTTGATAGCTTCGATGTTTTACAAAAATCGAAAAAACTCCTTTTGAAGTTGGAGCTTGGTCAATGGAATAATTGCAGCCACCCAATTTCACATCCAATGGTCAAGATTAATGTGACCACCATCTATCAAAGATAAAAGCTCTCATTCTACACTTTCCCAAACTATAATTTGTATGATGATGGAAAATCCATGATTATAAGTGTCATCACCATCCAATCAGTTCTTAGGCGCTGATGAAAGTAAGTAGACCCAGCATGGCTAGGTGCCTTGGTACAATGTCATCCACCCCCTCGGCATCCCCCTACCGCATTGGTTGGACCATGATTATGTTTAAGGTTCGTATACTGTGAGATCATTTAATTTTTATACAAGAAAATCCATGATTATAAGTGTCATCACCATCCAATCAGTTCTTAGGCGCTGATGAAAGTAAGTAGACCCAGCATGGCTAGGTGCCTTGGTACAATGTCATCCACCCCCTCGGCATCCCCCTACCGCATTGGTTGGACCATGGTTATGTTTAAGGTTCGTATACTGTGAGATCATTTAATTTTTATACGAGGAGGTCACGATTATTGGATGTGAAAGAGATGAAATTGTGCTGTAACACTCAAAAAATATGATTTTGGAATTTGTGCCCAAACAATGACATACCCTCAACTACCTGATCACAAATCCCACGTCTTTGTATCAAAAGTAAATAGTATCATTGTATACATTTCTTTATATTTATGGCTAGAAATTGTTTGGTCATACGGAATATGGTTCTGTTTTATTTTTATTTATTTAAAGAAGGTAAGTAAGTGGGCATGTGGGCCTCTACTTTTGGGTGAAAATTATAGAAGATAAAAACCAAGGTTTTCGAAACATGAAGGAAAGGAAAACATTACAAAGAGTGAAAAGATGGTGACGAAAGGATTTACGTAGTTTGGCAAGTTTCCTATATATACAGGATATCAAAGTTCTCTTCCACTAATCAGAAAAATATTATGCAGGCATGGAGAATACAAGGGATAACATACTCTTTCAAGCCCTGAAACATAGTCTTTCTCTCTCTAGAACACCAACCCAAAGGCTAAAGAAAACTAACCATTTCGCTAAACTTTTCCTTGCATTGTTTTCTCTCTCTACAAAACATGACTTTTTTAAAAATGAAACTCATATGCATTCACGTGACCCGTCTTCTCTCTCCCTATGTTATAAGAGTTAGGAAAGGTTTCCCTCTTCCCAAGGGTACCCACTTTCACATATCCACATGGTTTCAAATCCTACAAAATAGGATTACTATATATATAAGAAATCTAATTAGTTATAAAAATAATGAAATTTCCAAAAAATAGGATACATGTATTCATGTTATTAACATTCTCTCGCTTAAAGATATGTTTCTATTTTGACTTAGCCTAATCTAAAAATTGTTGCCCACCAGTTACTCATCATCAAGTAACCTCAAACTCCAAGGAAGTCCTGCACAAGGTGAACTTCCCCTTTCTATTGGGCTTAGTTAATATATCCGTTGATATTTCATCACTATAACTTTTTTGCAATAAAATTCTTTCATGTTTTACTACATCATGGATAATGTAATATTGAACATCAATATATTTAGTCACTTCATAGAAGATTGAACTCCTTACGAGAAACAAGGCACTCTGGTTATCGTAATGACGCGATAAACTTTTTTGCACTACTCAGAATTCTCCAATTAACATGTTTAGCCAAATTGCTTCTTTGGTTGCATAAGTAAATAACATATATTCAACCACTGTAGAAAACAAAGTCACCATAGATTGCAACTATGATAATCAACTAACTGCACCACCTCCCAAAGAAAAACCATATATTGTATATCCAAGTTCCCTACAAAATCTACATCAACACAATCAGTGACTTTCAAATCCTTTATATTGCGACAACTACCAGCATTGCAAATTCCCTTCAAATACCGATGAATCCACTTCACAACAGTCTAGTGATAAGGACCAAGATTTACCTTATATCTCCTCACAACTCCCACTGTTTGTGTTATGTCAAATATGATGCTAGTGATAACAAAAAGAGCCTCCCTACTGCGGATGTATTTGGTACTTGAGACATCTGTGTTGTCTCTGCTTTGGTGATAGGACTATGTTTCAGAGGCAAATTCATATGCATAAGAATGAGGTACTAACTTGTTTGGCAATTTGCATATTGAAACCCTATAGAACCCTCTCCACACAACTCTTCTGGTTAACCATATTTTCCTATTTTTCCTGTCTTTATTACATGCATCCTAGGAATTCGATTAATGACTCTCAAATCATTTATCTCAAATCCTCTAGTCAACTGAGCTTTAAGTGTTGCAATATACTCTTTGTTCGGTTCTGCAATAATCATGTCATCAACATATAATAACAAGGTAGTAACGTTTCCATCACTACATCCAAGAAAATATGTAAAATGGTCGGCTTCACATCTATAAAAATTCAAGCTCAATATGAAAGCGTCAAATCATTTGTACCAACATCTCGATGTCTGTTTCGACCCATACAATGATTTCTTGAGCCTACAAACAAGTTCTCTTTACTTTCCTTAACAAAGCCTTCAGGTTGGGTCATATAAATTTATTCTTTTTAAGTCATCAATAAAAAAAGCACTTTTCACCTCTGATTGTTTCAACTCTAAATCAAGAGTAGTAATCATCACTAAAACAACTCTAATAGTTGACATGTGCACAACAAGAGAAAAAATCTCATAAAAAACAATACTTGATAGTTGAGCATAGTCTTTCAAAACCAATCAAGCTCTATACATTTAAATAGTATCATCAGAAGTTTTATTTTTCTCGAAGACGCACCTGCTACCAACTGCCTTCACTCATCTCATAATTCGATGAGGTACGTGTCTTATTTATCTATAGGTCTTCCATCTCTTCTTCCATGAATGCTCTCTATTGACAAGCTTCATCAACCTCACATGCTTCACGATAAGAACATGACTCCCCACTACCTAAATATTTTTCAAGCACCTGGATAATTACAGGTTCATGGTCCTGACCATTATCTCGCTGGTTCTCATGGGTGCATTCCATCTCAATAGTTTTTGCATCTGGCATATCTTTTGTTTTTCTGCATGGAATTTTCATTAAAGGTAACATCTCGGCTAATTGTAATCTTGTAGTTAGTAGGATCCCACCAGCTATAACCCTTTGAACCATTAAAAGAGCTAATAAAAACACACTTTTTGGATTTTGCATCCAACTTCTTTCTTTTCTCCTTTAGAATAAATGAATATGCAGCACACCTAAAAACATGAAGGAAAGAATAATCAACAGGTTTACCTGTCCAAACCACTTGTAGTTCTTGTTGCTAATAACAGAGCTGAAAGACATAATAATTAGGAAACAAGCTGTATGAACTGCTTCTACTCAGAACACTACTCTAACCCGACAACACTTAATATACACCTGGCACGCTCTATAATGGTACGATTAATCTTATCAACAATATCAGTTTGTTGAGGTGTTTCACGATCTGTCAACCTCCTAACAATACCATGCTCACTATAAAAATTATTAAATTCACTAGGATAAAGTTCCCCCTCATTATCGGTGCTGACACACTTGATGTTCTTACCTTTATGATTTTTTCCTAACGCCTTAAATTTTTGGGTATAATCAATGGCGTCTGATGTCTTTTTCAGCATAGAAACCCATGTGTTTTCTTTAAAAATCATCAATAAAAGTGACAAAATATGCACCACCCTCTCCACAATGTTTCCTTAAATTTTTCTAAAAAGAGAGAGAGGATTGGAAAAAATAGCTTATTTTGTTTGGGTTAGTTATTGCGTTAAAGAAAACAAAGTAAGGGGAGGAAATGAGGAGGAGATGGAATCATATATAATATCTAAAATGAATGCCGAATGAATACCCAACTCAATGAGATAGCAATTAAAGGTTCTTTTCTTTTTTTCTTTTTTTACATCATTTTGTTGTGGCACATAATCAATATATATTGGAAACTTGGCTATCTAGATATGAGCTCGTCGATTTGGACCGAGAATCGGCCAAGACCAAATCCATTTGGGCAAAGTATCGATATTGGCTTGGTTTTCCCCCTAAAAAGCTCTTTCATATTTGTTTTTTATTTTTTTTTTGTTTTCAAGCTTATCTAACGCAGTGGAGGCCTCTTCCTGTAGGGAGGTAGCTAGTAAGTATGCTCTTGAAATCAAGGCATTGACACTAAAGCTCTTGGCTCTATTATCTGAAGGATTTGGACTTGATTCTGGTTATTTGAATGAGAAATTTGGCAAGCATAATCAAATACAGTTGATAAATTACTATCCTCCATGCCCAGATCCCATCCTAACACTTGGGCTGCCAGGGCATTCCGATTCAAATGGCATTACAGTTACTTTGCAAGATGAAGTAGGAGGATTGCAAGTGCTCAAAGATGGAAAATGGATCATCGTGAAACCGGAGAAAAATGCTTTTGTGGTTAATATAGCCAATAATTTGCAGGTACGATATAGAGCTCTTCTCCAAATTCTTATGATGCAGCCTAGCTTACCTTTATAATAACTGGGCTCTTCTTATGATACTTTCAATGCAGCCCTTATTACAAATCACATGGTGCTATATTTAAACATGGAGTTTCCATGCTTTCACATATGTCAATACTAGGCTCACATTATTTATACTAACTAAATGTCTTCAATTTTTTTACAAATGAATTAATCACAATGTTCTATTTTTATACAAGGAGTTACAAAGTATTCACATATGTCAATACTAGGCTCACATTGTTTATAATAACTATGATCTTTTGTTTTTGGGTGTTTTTTGGGGGTAATTTAATGAGAAATGAATTTCTTACTTTTGGTAGAAATGAAAATCAAGACGTCATGTTATAGTGCTTAGCCACCCTAACTAGCTGAATAAGAAATTGTTATATTAAGGCATCTTTATTTCCACAAAATATAAAAATGGCCCTTAAACATGTCATCTCGACAGTCAGATGTCAATCTTGGACGGTTGGGGTATGTTCTTCTTCCGACTCGGGGTTTTGAATTTCTTTGAGTGGTACCACGACACACTCTCAACTATTTCCATTTGACATATGAGGGTCGTGGTGATGTGATTTTATGTATAGTTTTTACTTGGCAATTGAATATTCCAAAAGATTTTATGCACACCCACAAAAGCATATTGCAGATTCATTCCCTTGCTTCAAATCTCAAATGATATTCTACTCCCTCGAAAGTATACTGTCCATTTACTTCCTCAGATAAAACCCCACCTAGGAGCCCCAAATTTTTGAGATATAACCTCTTTAATACATATACTAACCTCAACAAAAAATAATTTTTAATTGCACCCTCTAAACACTTGAAAAGGATTATATATCAAGATTGAGTAGAAACCGTCCAATTTACAGAGGGTGAGATCTAAGTATTCTGAAAAGGATTATATCTCAAGATTGAGTAGAAACCGTCCAATTTCTAGAGGGTGAGATTTACATATTAGAAAACTCATATTTCAATTTTTTTTTTCTTTTGTAAATAATCATCTTGTTATATTTAAGTAACAAAAATTTCAGCTCGTAAAAATCCTCGATTTGGTCTTCTGACCGATGCACTAGAACTGAGTATATGGAATGCATTCAAATTTTGGACTGTATGAGAACTTTTATTTTTTATTTGTTTTATTACTGATCCAGCGATTCTAATTTTTTAAGTCGATTCTAAAACTTCATGTTTAGAAAACCCACCAAATATGTGTCCTAGCAAAGGGAGTAGATGTACATTACTAAATTTTTGCTCCCCCCCCCCCCCTACGGGAGTTTGCTCCTTGGGGACTTGAATATCTTCTCTAGTTCCTTTTAGTTTTCTATCTCTCTTACAGTCTTTCACTTTCTGTTCTATGCTATCATGTGCTTTAGCATACAAAAAAATAGAGAGCTTTATGTGTTGGTGTGAATGGTTTAGGTTATCAGCAATGGGAGGTTCAAAAGCGTGGAACACAGTGCAATTACGAATTCCACATCCTCTCGAATTTCATTACCAACATTTTATGGTCCCTCTTTGGATGCATCAATTGGGCCTGCCAATGAATTACTGAACAAAGAAAGCCCTGCAATTTACAGGAGTTACACATTTGGGGAGTTCTTTGACAGGTTTTTTAGCTAGGAACTCAAGGGGAAAACAGTCCTTGACCAGTTCAAGTATTGTGCAGAGTGAATATTGCAAGGGTTTAGCATCTTGAACCACAATGAGTTTGATGCAATTGGTGACATGGTTGTCAATATTCTACAGCTTACCTGGATCCATATGGTGAATGCATTTAGTGAAAATAAGGGTTTCAAGTCCTGTACTGGACACAACTGTTTTCAATGGTAGTGTGCCTTTGCCTAATTATATAATGTTGGAAGGTTGTTGGAAGGTAGAATAGAGATTGCAGCAACAATTTGACAGTATCATTTAGTACAAATTGTTTATATATTTGCAAAAAAGCATAGGTAAAAGAGGATCTGAAAAACAATCTCTAGAAAATATTACTTAAGATTATTATAATCATAAGAAAATTACTTGAATTTTATTGTTCAGTGCCTCGGCTCTATATCCCTTAGTAAAAAACCCTTATTTTTAAAAATTGATTGTGAAAGCTCCTCGAATTTTGATTTCATTTGATTCATACGTAATTTTGGGCTCACAGAGTAAAGTCCTCTTGCATGAATGCAGATGTGCGCCGCAGAACCTAGATTTACGGGACACAAAATATACCAGACACGATGTGCGTGTGTTTATGAGTAGGAAAATCAAGCAATAAAACAAATACAATAAAAATAACTCACTAACTGCGAGATTTTACGTGGTTCACCTTTTAGGCTACACCCATTGGATAATAAGATCAGATCCACTATTAAAAATAATGTTTAGAATATTCTTCCAAGAAGTAAGTTTTTTTGAACTCTCTGATTTCTTCTAATGACTTTATCTATCTAGGTTTTCCCTCTCTGAGGTTCTTCTCTTTCTCATAGGCTTCGTTTCTTTCCCAGAGGCATTCTATCACCCATTTTCGAGAAGGTTTCTAAAATCTTTGAGCTCTATAAGCTCAAGGTCGATCTATTCCCAACCCGGGGAGATAAGTTAGGTCGGTGCCTGATTTTCTTTTGGTTTAGGAAATAGGTCTTTAGTATAAGTAGAGATTATCTTTAATTATATTTTCGAAAGAGAAGTTAGCACGAGATTTAAGGAGATCTAGATAAAAATTGAGGGTTTTAGATAGGATAAAGCCAATCTTGAATGAGCGAAAAAAAAAGGGGAGTTAAAAGTTAGGAGATTAGAGAGAATATGAGGAAAGAGAAAAAAATAGGGAGATAAACAGTGAGAAAATAGGGTGGGAGAGAAAAAACATGGAAGAGAGAGAGAACTTTTGGCGTTCTTTTATTTCTTTAATTATTTGTTTTGTTCAAAGTTTATTTAAAGGGAGATATCTTTTCATTTTGAGGTGAATTCCCTTGTAGAAATTGAGAGATGGTATATTCTATCAGTTTATTATTAATATTATTATTATTGTTATTGTTCCAGTTTTATTTTCTCGCTGGAGTACTTATACCTGCTTCTGCATCATATCACCATGGACATCTGTGAACAAAAAGGGTAAAGCGAATGCAAAATATAAGAAAATAGAGGGGGAAAGAAAAAAAAAAGAACAAAAATATCGTGGACGGGTAGAAGGGTATGCAAGCATCATTCCATTACAGAAGATTTAACAATGTTGAAATCTAATGGGTCGAAATTAATTTAGTTTCGGGGGTTTGTATAAGGTTGCAAACTTAAACAATCCAATTAAGGCGCACCTCCAAAGTTTATGATAACATGTATTTTTGGTGGCAAAAATTCTTTGGATTATTTAAAATCTATTTTTATCTTTAAATATTAAATTTTAAACTTAAAAAATAGTTAAAATCAAGTACATCTATAAACATATGAAAATCTTGAAAATGAACGGTCTAGATAATGTGTTGCAAGATAACACTATTTTTGGTACTCAAAATCTGTTATGTTTTTTTTCCTTCATATCATACATTTCGATGTCGAGATGATCAATTCGAGGGTTTTTTTTCTTCATAGCCATATATTTCAATGGCCTATCTCCGAGCTATTTAAAATGGGAAAAGGAAGTCTCATTTCCCCTACCTACCATTCATCTCACATCTGTGGCAACCATCTGTTTAGTGGAAACAATGGCTCATGCGTATCGTTCCCATACTTTGCAACTGAGACTTGACACCTCAACTGCTCCTGATATCCACACTCCTCCACCATCATTTGGATAAAAGGCCTCTATTTTAACGTTGGGGAATAATGAAAGTTAATTGGATGCACACTCCTTCAAGAGTTAGTCCAACGGGAGGGAATAATGAAAGTTAATAGAATGCAAGGTATAAAAGTGCCCTATCAAGTAGGTAACTTAAAGCTCAATTGACCCTCTCGTAATGAGTGTTGTATTAAAAATAAAGAAATTAAAAAAAATAGTCCCAATTTGATGTACAAAATTTAAGAAAAACATTGTTTGAATGAGGCTTTGTGTTAACAATTTTTGATGCGATCCAACGATCCAATCTAGATCGGCATTCTTTAAAGGAAAAGTGTTTGTTGACTCAGCCGACCCAACGGTAAATATGCGATCCTGTTGGGTTTGGCCATCTATGTACACGATCTTTGGTAGGATCCCGGTATTTGAGATTCTCGGTTCTGCAAGTTACGGTTCGTGGTGACCTTACAATTGGTATCAGAGGACAAGGAGTGTACGGGGCTAAGACTTATATTAAGAACAATATGAATAATGAAGTTTGATGGATACATGGTTTGGGGTGGAGAAATACGGATGCCAAGTGTTTTAAAAAATTCCACAATGGAAGCAAGTGATAAGAAATTAAGAAATCTATTCAATGAAAGTCGGCAAGATGAATTTGGTGATTTTTACGATCAAGGTGGAGATTGTTAGATTTGTTGATAGTCAAAATCACTATACCTATATTTTATTCAAAAAATTGGGAGTAATATGAGAAAAGAAAATGGGGGCTTCGTTGGGGAACAAAATAAAGCCCAACTGATCTCTATAAAAGGGGACCCAAGGAAGACATAATACTCATCCTTTTGAGGGTCACCTCCTAGGGGTTATGGGAAGGAATCTTCAATATAGAGATAGGTCTCCAAGAGAGAGAGAAAAAAAAAAGAGAAAGTCTCTCGATTGCACTCAAGTTGCTCTTTTCTGTGGCAGTATAGTGGTAGGAAAAGAAGATGTTGATCATTTGTGTTACTCGGTTGGGAGAGCGAGTTTAGAAGAGAAGATCAATAAGGTTCCTTCCGATATTTAGAAATAGATATATCTTTTGTAACAAAAAATTGTAATCGTCATTGTAATATTGGATTTCTACTTGCCAAACTGTGAATATGGCCTTATGGGGTTAACATTCACCCTCTTTGTCTCTCTAAGGGGGAGAGAGAGAGTGAGCGACACTGGCAAGGGGATAGAGTGTGGGAAAACAGGTAGAGAGAGACAGATTTAGGAGAAAGTTACTTGAAAAGGGAAATGATGATGTTTAGAAAGGATATGTCTTTTTTATAATTGTTTGGGGCAAAAAAATTGGTTTGAATGGGATAAACTTAGCTTAGGGGGTTAAAAGATATAATACTTTGAATTTTTATAACCCAAGATATGTTTTGAAAACTTCTGTCAACTGAGATATAAAACTTAAAAATGGGAGGTATGAAGATATTTTCCCATTTTTAAATAGAACAATCGGTTAATAAAATATGAAAAGCCAATAAATAATTGCTATGTTGGATAATTTGTTTAAACATATATAAAGCCTACCTATAACTAGCTAAATATAAAAATGACTTTAGAAAATTGCTGCCAACTATGAAGAAGCAAAATTTCTAATAACATATCAAAATTATTAGATAATATGGAAATTATTACTTTATTATAGTCTTATAAAAAGTATATTTAGTGAGTTAGCATCACCTGTTGTGAGGAGGCACAACAAAGATGGATGTCTCATAAATGAGGAGACACATGTTTTGATGAGTCCGTTGACTCACCAAATTGTTTGGTCATACGGAATATGGCCCTGTTTTATTTTTTTTTATTTAAAGAATAGTAAGTGGGCATTTGGACCTATACTTTTGGGTGAAAATTGCAGAGGATAAAAACCGAGGTTTTTGAAACATGAAGGAAAGAAAAACATTACAAAGAGAGAAAAGATTGTGACGAAAAGATTTACGTGGTTTGGCAAGTTTCCTATATATACAGGATAACAATATTCTCTTTCGCTAATCAAAAAAATATTATGCAATCATGGAGAATACAAGGGATTACATGCTCTCTCAAGCCCTGAAACATAGTCTTTCTCTCTCTAAAACACAACCCAAAGGCTAAAGAAAACTAACCATTTCACTAAACTTTTCCTTGCATTGTTTTCTCTCTCTACAAAACATAACTTTTTTAAAGAGGAAACTCATATGCAATCATGTGACCCGTCTTCTCTCTCCCTATGTTGTAGGAGTTAGGAAAGGTTTCCCTCTTCCCATGGGTACCCTCTTTCCCATATCCACATGGTTTCAAATCCTACGAAATAGGATTACCATATATATGAGAAATCTAATTAGTTATAAAAAGAAATGAAGTTTCCTAAAAATAGGAAACATGTATTGATGTCATTAACATATTCTAGCTTGAAGATATGTTTCCATTTTTACTTAGCATATTCTAAAAATTATTGCTCGCCAATTACTATTCCCCAAGTAACCACAAACTCCAAGGAAGTCCTGCACCAAGTGAACTTCCTCTTTCTAATGGGATTAGTTAATATATCCGTTGAATTTTCATCACTAGGACTTTTTTGCAATAAAATTCTTTCATGTTGTACTACATCATGGATAATGTGATATCGAATCAATATATTTAGTAACTTTATAGAAGATAGAATTCCTTGCTAGAAACAAGGCACTCTGGTTATCGTAATGAAGCGATAAACTTTTTGCACAACTCAAAACTCCCCAAGTAACATGTTTAACCAAATTGCTTCTTTGAATGCATAAGTAAATAACATCTATTCAGCCACTGTAGAAAACAAAGTCACCACAGATTGCAACTATGACAATCAACTAACTGCACAACCTCCCAAAGAAAAACCATATTTGGTATATCCAAGATCCCTATAAAATCTGCATCAACACAATCAGTGACTTTCAAATCCTTTCTATTGCAATAACTACCAGCATTGCAAATTCCGTTCAAATACCGATGGATCCGCTACACAATAGTCCAGTGATAACGACCAGAATTTACCTTATATCTGCTCACAATTCCCATTGCTTATGTTATGTCAAATATGATGCTAGTGATAGCAAACATGAGCCTCCCTACTGCTGATGTATTTCGTACTCAAGACATCTATGTCGTCTCTGCTTCGGTGCTAGGACAATATTTCAAAGCCAAATTCATATGCATAGGAATGAGGTACTTACTTGTTTGGCATTTTGCATAATGAAACCTTGCTGAGCCCTCTCCACATAACTCTTCTGGTTAACCATATTTTCCGGTTTTTCCTGCCTTTATTACACGCATCTGAGGAATTCGATTAATGACTCTCAAACCATTTATCTCAAATTCTCTAGTCAACTGAGATTTAAGTATTGCAATAATCTAGTTGTTTGGTTCTGCTATAATCATGTCATCGACATATAATAACAAGGTAGTAACGTTTCCATCACTACATCCACGAAAATATGTACAAAGGTCGGTTTCACATCTATAAAAATTCAAGCTCAATACGAAAGTGTCAAACCATTTGTACCAACAACTCGACGTCTGTTTCGACCCATACAATGATTTCTTCAGCCTACAAACAAATTCTCTTTACCTTTCCTTAACAAAGCCTTCAGGTTGGGTCACATAAATTTATTCTTTTAAGTCATCATTAAAAAAAGACCTTTTCACATCTAACTGTTTCAACTCTAAATCAAGAATAGTAATCATCACTAAAACAACTCTAATAGTGGACATGTACACGACAAAAGAAAAAAACTCATAATAAACAATACCTGATATTTGAGCATAGTCTTTCACAACCAATCAGAAGTACTATTTTTCTTGAAGACCCACCTGCTACAAACTGCCTTTCGCTCATGTCATAA
Organism: Amborella trichopoda; assembly: GCF_000471905.2. The sequence goes on along the minus strand of NW_006494916.1, from coordinate 2,338,376 downwards.
TTCGACGAGGTCCGTGTCCTATTTATCTATACGCCTTTCATCTCTTCTTCCATGAGTGCTGTCTATTGACAAGCTTCATCGACCTCACATGCTTCACGATAAGAACACGACTCCCCCTCCTCTGTTAGGTAAGCATAAGTCAAGACATAGTCGTTGAGCCCTATATGAGTCTTCTTAAGTCTATCGGATCTTCTCAATTCTTCAATACCTAAATATTTTTCAAGAACTTGGATAATTTCGAGTTCTTGGTCTTGGCCGTTATCTCGCTAGTTCTCATGGGTGCATTCCATCTCAATAGTTTTTGCATCTGGCTTATCTTTTTTTTTTTCTGCATGGTATTTTCATTAGAGATAACATCTCAACTAACTATAATCTTGTAGTTAGTAGGATCCCACTAGCTATAACACTTTATACCATCAAAAGAGCTAATAAAAACACACTTTTGGATTTTGCATCCAACTTACTTCTTTTCTTCTTTAGAATAAATGAATATGCAGGACACCAAAAACATGAAGGAAACAATAATCAACAGGTTTATGAAGGAAAGAATAATCAACAAGTTTACCTGTCCAAACCACTTCTAGTTCTTGTAGCTAATAACAGAGCTGAGAGACATAATAATTAGGAAACAAGTTGTACAAACTGCTTCTGCTCAAAACACTACTCTTAACCCGACAACACTTAATATACACCTGGCACGCGCTATAATGGTACGATTAATCTTATCAACAATACCAGTTGGTTGAGGTGTTTCATGATCTGTCAACCTCCAAGCAATACCATGCTCCCTATAAAATTCACTAGGACAAAGTTCCCCCTCATTATCGGTTCTTAGACACTTGATGTTCTTACCTTTATGATTTTCTCCCAATGACCTAAATTCTTGGGAATAATCAACGGCGTCTGATGTCTTGTTCAGCATAGAAACCCTTGTTTTTCTTTAAAAATCATCAATAAAAGTGACAAAATATGAAACACCCTCTCCACAATGTTTTCCTTAAATTTTTCTAGAGAGAGAGACAGAGGATTGAAAAAAATAGCTATTTTTTTTGGGGTAGTTATTGCGTTAAAGAAAACAAAGTAAGGGGAGGAAATGCGGAGGGGATGGAATCATATATACTTTAAAAAATTAACGCCGCACGATAGGAAAAATGGGAGAGGGGTTGTTTCGAAATTGAATTTTTGTGGGGTCTATATGAAATTGTCCTTTTTCTTTCTGGTTAAACACCATTTTTTCCTTCGAAATCTTGCTTCTTTTATAAAACGACAGGCATTCTTCCAACGATTCTAATGAATAGTTTTATCGAGTAGAAATTCGGGGCTTGTTGGGATCAAATCATTATCACTAATAATTTACTATTTCAATAAAGTAAATCTTAATAATAGATTATCTATTCTTTGACAATGTCTCGTATAAAATTATATGAAAAACTTATATGGAATTTTACAGATAAGTTTATCTTTTTTGAAAGCAATCTTTATTTGATTCAAAATAATGTTTCTGAATATAATGTGTTTTTAGCCATAAATAACACAAAACAAACAAAGAATAAAAAATAAAAATAAATTATTAAATATTATATGTTACAATGTATGTACAAAACAACTAATAAAATAATATTGAGTTGGGTATGTTTCTTTCAGATCAAATAGTCTGACAGTATTACTTATCATTCAAGGGCCCCTATAACTATGTTTTACTAATATTTGTGACATTCAGACAAACTTGTTGCTAGAGACTTTCTATACCCAACTCAAGAGAGATAGCAATTGAAGGTTCTTTTCTTTTTTTCTTTGTTTTCATCATTTGGTTGTGGCACATAATCATTATAAATTTGAAACCCGGCTATCCAGATATGAAATCGTCGATTTGGACTGGGAATCGGTCGAGACCATATCCATTTGGACAAGGTATTGATATTGGTCTGGTTTCCCCCCTAAAACCCCCATACATATTTGTTTTTTTTTTTTGTTTTGAAGCTTATCTAACACAGTGGAGGCCTCTTCTTGTAGGGAGGTAGCTAGCAAGTATGCTCTTGAGATCAGGGTATTGATACTAAAGCTCTTGGCTCTATTATCTGAAGGACTTGGACTTGATTCTGGTTATTTGAATGAGCAATTTGGCAAGCATAATCAAATACAGTTGATAAATTACTATCCTCCATGTCCAGATCCCAACCTAACACTTGGGCTGCCAGGGCATTTCGATCCTAATGGCATTACAGTTCTTTTGCAAGATGAAGTAGGAGGATTGCGAGTGCTCAAAGATGGAAAATAGATCATCGTGAAACCGGAGAAAAATGTTTTGTGGTTAATATAGCCGATCAATTGCAGGTACGATACAGAGCTCTTCTCATTATTCTTATGATGCAGCCTAGTTTACCTTTATAATAACTGGGCTCTGCTTATGATACTTTCAATGCAGCCCATATTATGGCGCTATTTTTAATCATCAGTTTCCAAGTTTTTACATATGTCAATACAAGGCTCACATTATTTATACTAACTAAATGTCTTTAATTTTTTTTATAAATGAATTAATCACATTGTGCTATTTTTATACAAGGAGTTACAGAGTATTCACATATGTCAATACTAGGGTCACATTGTCTATGACTTTTTTTTTTGGGTGTTTATGGGAGGTAATTTAATGAGAAATGAATTTCTTACTTATTGTAGAGCTGGAGTTCAAGACATCATGTTACGGTGCCCTGCCACCCTCACTAGCTGAATAAGAAATTGTTTATTAAGCCTCGATTTGTTTCATGGATCCAATTTAAAAAGCTTCTTTATTTCCACAAAGTAGAAAAATGGCCCCTAATAAGTCCTTGTTTTTAGGAGTATAGATACAATTTTTGGGAGTCCATTGTAGGAAAATAAATATGTCATCTCACAGTCAGATGTCAATCCTAGACGGATGGGGTATGCTGTTCTTCTTGCTCAGGGTTTTGATTTTCTTTGAGAGGTACAACGACACACTCCAGCTATTTCCATTGGACATATGAGGGTCGTGGTGATGTGATTTTATGTATAGTTTTTACTTGGCAATTGAATATTCCAAAAAGATATTATGCAAACCCACAAAAGCATATTGCATATTCATTTCCTTGGTTCAAATCGCAAATGCTATTCTACTCCCTCAGAAGTATATTGTCCATTCACTTCCTCAGATAAAACCCCACCTAGGCCCCCCAAATTTTTGAGATATAACCTCTTTAATACATATATTAACGTCAACCAAAAATATTTTTTAATTGCACCCTCTAAATACTAGAAAAGGCTTATATATCAAGATTGAGTGGAAACCGTCCAATTTACAGAGGGTGAAATCTAAGTATCATGAAAAGGATTATTTCTCAAGATTGAGTAGAAACCGTCCAATTTCTAGAGGGTGACATCTAAATATTAGAAAACTCAAATTCCAATTTGTTTTTTCATTTGTAAATAATCATCTTGTTATATTTAAGTAGTTCCCAAAAATTCAGCTAATCAAAATCCTCGAGTAGGTCATCTGACCTACGCACTAGAACTGAGTATATGGAATGCATTCAAATTTTGGACTCTATGAGAACTTCTTTTATTTTTTATTTGTTTTAATACTGATCCAATGATTTTAATTTCTTAAGTTGATTCTAAAGATTCTTGTTGAGAAAACCCACCAAATATGCGTCCTAGCTGAGGGAGTAGATGTACATTACTAAACTATCCCCCCCCCCTTCCCCCCGTCACAGGAGTATGCTCTTTGGGGACTCGAATATCTTAACTAGTTCTTTGTAGTTTTTTATCGCTCTTACAGTCTTTCACTTTCTGCTCTATGATGTCATGTGCTTTATCAGACAAAAAAATAGAGAGCTTTATGTGTTGGTGTGAACGGTTTAGGTTATCAGCAAAAAGCGTGGAACACCGTACAATTACGAATTCCACCTCCTCTCGAATTTCATTACAAACATTTTATGGTCCCTCGTTGGATGCATCAATTGGGCCAGACAATGAATTAGTGAGCATAGAAAGCCCTGTAATTTACAGGAGTTACACATTTGGGGAGTTCATTGACAGGTTTTTTAGCCAGGAACTCAAAGGGGAAGCAATCCTTGACCAGTTCAAGTGCTATGCAGAGTGAATATTTAAAGGGCTTAGCATCCTAAACCACAATGAGTTTGATGCAATTGGTGACATGGTTGTCAATATTCTACAGCTTATCTGGCTCCATATGGTGAATGGAATTAGTGAAAATAAGGGTTTAAAGTCCTGTACTGGAAACAACTATTTTGAATGGTTGTGTGCCTTTGCCTAATTATATAAAGTTGGAAGGTTGTTGGAAGGTAGAATAGAGATTGCAGCAACAATTTGAGAGTATCATTTAATACAAATTGTTTATGTATTTGCTAAATAGCATTGCCAAAAGAGGATCGGAAAAACAATCTCTTGAAAATATTACTTAAATTTATTATAATCATAAGAAAATTACTTATGTAGGCTCGAATTTTATTGTTCTGTGCCTCAGCTCTATATCCCTTCGTAAAAAAACCCTTATTTTTAAAATTGATTGTGAAGTTCCTCGAATTTCGGTTTCATTTGATTCATATGCAATTGTTGGGCACACAGAGTCAAGTCGGCTTGCATGAATGCGGATGTGCGCAGGAGAACCTAGATTTAGGGGACAATAAATATACCATAAACGATGTGCGTGTATTTATGAGTGGGAAAATCAAGCAATAAAATAAATAAAATTAAAATGACTTACTAACACCGAGATTTTACGTGGTTCACATTTTAGGCTACTTCCACTGGATAATAAGATCAGATCCACTATTAAAAATAATGTTTAGAATGTTCTTCCAAGAACTAAGTTTTTTTGTACTCCCTGATTTCTTCTAATGACTCTATCTATCTAGGTTTTCCCTCTCTGAGGTCCTGTTCTCTCTCATAGGCTTCTGTTCTTTCCCAAAGGCATTCTATCACCAAGTTTCGAGAAGGTCTCAAAAAAATTTGAGTTCTATAAGCTCAAGGTCGATCTACTCCCAACCCGGGGAGATAACTTAGGTAGGTGCATGATTTCCTTTTGGTTTAGGAAATAGGTCTTTAGTATAAGTAGAGATTATTTTTAAGCATCGTTTCGAATGAGAAATTAACACGAGATTTAAGGAGATCTAGATAAAAATTGAGGGTTTTAGATAGGATAAAGCAAATCTTGAAAGAGAGATAAATAAAGGGGAGTTAAAAGTTAGGAGATTAGGGAGTTAAAAGTTAGGAGATTATTTAAAATCTATTTTTATCTTTAAATATAAAATTTTAAACTTAAAAAATGGTTAAAATAAAGTTGATCTATAAACATATGAAAGTCATGAAAATGAACGGTCTAGATAATGTGTTGCAAGATGCACTATTTTTGGTACTCAAATCTTTTTTTTTTTTCTTCATATCATGCATCTCGATGTCGAGATGATCAATTTGAGAGTTGTTTTTCTTCATCGGAATACGTTTCAATGGCCTATCTCCGAGCTATTTAAAATGGAAAAAGGAAGTCTCATTTCCTGTACCAACCATTCATCTCACATCTTTGGCAACTATCTGTTTAGTGGAAGAAATGGCTCATGCCTATCGTTTCCATACTTTGCAACTGAGACTTGACACCACAACTGCTCCAGATATGCACACTCCTCCACCATCATTTGGATAAAAGGGCTCTATTTTAACGTTAGGGAATAATGAAAGTTAATTGGATGCACACTCCTAATATGCACACTCCTCCAAGAGTTAGTCCAACGTGACGGAATAATGAAAGTTAGAAGCATGCAAGGTATAAAAGTGCCCTATCAACTAGTGACTTAAAGCTTAATTGACCGTCTCATAACGAGTGTTGTGTTAAAAATTAAGAAATTAAAAAAAAAATTTGTCCCAATTTGATGTACACAATTTAAGAAATACAATGGGTGAATGAGGCTTTGTGTCACTACCATTTTTTATGCGATCCAACGATCCAATCCGGATCGGCATTCTTTAAAGGAAACGTATTTGGTGACTCAGCTAACTCACTGCTAATTATGCGATCCTGTTGGGTTTGGCCATCTATGTAAACGATCTTGGGTAGGATCCCGGTATTTGAGATTCTCGGTTCCGCAAGGTAGGGTTCCTCGTAACCTTACATTTGGTATCAGAGGACAAGGTGACTTACATTAAGAAAAATATGAATAATGAGTTTGATGGAGACATGGTTTCAGGTGGAGAAGTATGGATGCCAAGTGTATTAGAAAATTCCACAATGGAAGCAAGTGATAAGAAATTAAGAAATCTATTCAACGAAAGTCGGCAAGATGAATTTGGCGATTTTTACGATCAAGGTGGATATTGTTAGATTTGTTGACAGTCAAAGTCACTTTACCTATATGTTATTCAAAAAATTGAGAGTAATATGAGAAATGAAAACGGGGGCTTCTTTGGGGAACAAAATAAAGCCCAAGTGTTCTCTATAAAAGAGGACTAAAGGAAGACATAATACTCATCCTTTTGAGGTTCACCTCCTAGGGGTTATGGGAAGGAATCTTCACAATAGAGATAGGTCTCCAAGAGAGAGAGAGAAAAAAAAAAAAGGGAGAGTCTCTCATTTGCTCTCAATTTGCTCTTTTCGGTAGCAGTATAGCGATAGGAGAAGAAGATGTTGATCATTTCTGTTACTCTGGCGGGAGAGCATGTTTAGAAGGGAAGATCAATAAGGTTCTTACCGATGTTTAAAAATAGGTATATATTTTGTAACAAAAAATTGTAATCGTCATTGTAATATTGGATTTCTACTTGCCAAAACTGTGAATATAGCCTTATGGGGCTAACTACGTAAATCTTGTGTTGTGGTGGTATGGTTTTTATTATTGTTTTATTTCTTACACTCGATTCGTAGTGGTATTTTTCTACTTCACATTTAGCCTTCTATGTGCATGATCTTGGGAAACCAGGTTCCGCATACTACAGGGTCCTAATAACCCTACAATCACTCTTAAAATATCCATCGCAAACATTTAGGATTTGATAATCTCAACTATTGTGGTTTACGTATATAGAATATTTTATTTTTGAAAATTAAAAATTACGTTTTTTAATACTTTTTTCCACCCTCCATTTGGTATAGTAAAATTATATTTTTCGACATCCAATATAAACATGGATGCCTACTGCAAAAGGAGACACACCTATTTTGGTGAGCCAGTGGCTTCCCCCATCTATCACTCTCTCACCTTATAATAAAATGAGCAATGGGACAATATGTAAAAAATATTCTAATGAATATGTAACATCCATTATTATGATTCTCATGCTCTTTTATATATCATTTCAAATTTAGTAGAAATAATTTTTAAAGGGGAAATATTTTTGTTCCCTCTATTTTTTGGTTCCATATCTTAATAGACCGAATGATTCAAAATATATCTCCTAACCCCTTGATTAACTTTACCCACTTTTAACTATTTTTTTAACACTAACAAATATAAAAAAGATATGCTCATTCTAAACCCCTCATCGCTTTATGTGATACTTCTCCCCAAATTTCTCTCTCTAACATTCACCCTCTTTGTCTCTCTAACGGGGAAAGAGAGCGTGAGCAACACGGGGAAGGGGAGAGAGAGTGGAAAAACAGGTAGTGAGAGGCAGATTTAGGAGAAAATTATGTGAAAAGGGAAATAATGATGTTTAAAAGGATAATTCTTTCTTATATTTTTTTGGGGCAAAAAAATAGGGTTGAAAGGAATAAACTTAGCTTAAGGGGTTAAAAGATATAAAACTTAGAATTTTTATATCACAAGATATGTTTTGAAAACTTCGGTCGACTGAGATGTAAAACTTAAAAATAGGAGGTATGAAGATATTTTCCGAATTTTAAATCAAACAACTAGCAAAAAAATATATGAAAAACCAATACATAATTGCTATTATGGATAATTTGTTTAAACATATATAAAGCCTACCTATAACTAAATAAATATAAAAATAACTTTAGAGAATTACTGCCAACTATGAAGAAGAAAAATTGCTAATAACATATCAAAATTATAAGATAATATGGAAACTATTACTTTATTATAGTCTTATAAAAAGTATATTTAGTGAGTCAGCATCACCTGTTGTGAGGAGGTACAGCAAGGATGGATGTCTCATAAATGAGGAGGCACATGTTTTGATGAGTCCGTTGACTCACCAAAACTTTGTCCTTATCACATGAGTAGAACAAGGAGGCTATGGTCAAACCTCCTTGTATCAATGTATCTCGCCTTATTTTGAAATAACATCACTATAGATATCTAAGGGCAGAAAAGGTAGAAGGGAATGCACACTATAGGAAAATGGAGGGAGAAAATTTTAATTTAGATTTCACAATGTTGTTTCTATTGGCTAAAAATTAAGTTTATGTGTTATTTTTTAATTGATTTAAAATATTTAACTGAATTTTGGGGTTTAGGTTTTTTTTAAAACATAACTTAATAAAAATGATTAAAAGTATTTTTAAATAAAAACAAATATACATTTAAATGGACGATGATGATTGAATAGCAGAAAATAGACAAAGGTATTCGACTCCTGAGTTGGCTCACAAAAGTGGACGTTGTACAGCGAAGAGTGGGCAGATTTTGTCTCTCATCAGCGGCCATGGCAGAGGTTGCTAAAGGATTAGAGAAACTCATAAGCAATGGTGCCAACTCCAAATATTTGACAGAAAAGTACATCCTTCCTCTTGAAGAACGACCCAAGTTCTCTTCCGACGAATCCCTTTCTGAATCCATTCCTGTAATCGATCTCAGTCGTGTTTCTGATTGTTTAGGTCAACAAAATATTATCCTGCAGATCTCTAAAGCCTCTGAAGACTATGGATTTTTTTCAGGTGATCTCTCTCTCTCTC
>NW_006494916.1:2308916-2329469 GCF_000471905.2 Amborella trichopoda | reverse complement strand
ACTTACTTCGTACGTTACGTCTACGTACTACTACTACTACTCTACTCTACTCTCTCTCTCTCTCTATCTCTACTCTCTCTACTCTCTCTCTCTCTCTCTCTCTCTCTCTCTCTCTCTCTCTCTCTCTCTCTCTCTCTCTCTCTCTCTCTCTCTCTCTCTCTCTCGCATTTCTTTCATAAGAAAAAGGTATGGATTGCCTGGAACCAGCAGCTGATTGTGGCTGGTTTTGGCTATTTTGGGTTGTCAAGTGAGGAACTCAAAAGAAAAAAGGGAAATAATCTGAAATATACTTTACTTTTCGTCTAACAAAAAAAAAAAAAACTCTCAGCTTTCATGAACTTCATCCATCCCTTTTTTTCTTTAAATATTGAAAACCATAAAATTGACGGTCCAAAAATGCCTTATAAGATGTCCTATTCTAAAACTTGAAATCCATGTTTTTTCCTGATGTCTATGCATCTTGATGTCGGGATGATCAATTTGATTATATTTGGACATCAAACCAACCTCTTCTAGTGAAATTTTTGAGCTGTGCGCTAATTCGATTGTTTAGAGCCTTGGCTCTATATAAACTTTTCTTTTTTTAAAATACCCCTACCTATTTTGCGCTATTTTTGTATTTTGTTTTGAATTAAATTTAAACATATTTATCGTATTTTTTGAGTTTATCTAAAAACGTTTAAGCCTTTATAGCTTTGCCTAGATCTGCTTGGTTAGGACCGGTTACCCAGACTCATGACCTCGAAGGCCAGAAAATTACTGGTATTTATGTTTAAATTTGTTAGGGAGTGTGTACTATGAGACCATTTATCTTTGTTACAAAGATATCACAATTGCTAATAGTAATTAGATGTTGATTAAGACAGATAAATTTGGTTGTGACCTCCTTGTATTAAAAGTAAATAGCCTTTTTTATATATTTTTCTAATTTTCGACACTAAATGGTGATTACAAATTCAATTATTTTACATCCTACATATGTGAGTGATTAAGAGTTGTTTTTCTTAAAAATAACTTTTTAATATTTTCTTTGATTTATTAATAAGATCAACAAATCTATGTCATGTATGCCTATATTCCTTCATATTGTGGTTGCAGTGTTATGAAGTCTAAAGTTTCAATAATAGAGAGATCGAGCATATCTATAAATACTTAAAACTCTTAAAATTAGATAATCTAGATAATATGTACTAGATATACTATTTTTAGAAGTTAAATTTTTTATATTGGTACATGTGGAGGTTGAACTGATCGACTGGGAGCTAGAACAATCTTTCACAATAGGTCCCTAACGTGCACCTTATAAAAATATTTTCCATGTTACTTTCATAAAAATAAAATCAAATACCTAAATGAGATGTTATGTAATTGGGAAAATTATAGTTACCCACCAAATTAGAATTTCTAGGGATATCAATAAAAAAAAATCAAATACCTAAGTGAGATGTTAGATAAATGTACCAAATTAGAATTTCTAGGGATATCCCCTGTAACCCACCCCGCCACCCCAAAAAAAAAAAACTTTTGATATCACACTATTAATCCCAACTTTGTCTTTTTTATGTCCATCTAAAGCAAAAATTGTAACTTCTTTTGGAGTATAATATCCTCAGTTTAACCCTTGTTTCCCCCTTTCTCTTTCTAGGCCTATTCTGGGCCAGCAATTTCAACATAAGCTAGTCCGACACATGTTGTGTCGAAATTGTATCAGGTGGATGCCTCGAAAGTAAAATTTGGAGGTGCCTATAACATTTGAAAAATTAGGACCCTACTTTCTAATCATGTAAACCCTTAATACTTTTTGAATCATTCCCTAACCCCTAAACTTTTTATTTTTGCAACTACCCCGCTATATCATAAAGCAGGGTCATTTAGGAAAAAGATACCCCCTATTTTAATTCATGTTTGATGCCCAATATGTGCCAGTTAGGCTTTAGCATCCAATATGTGCCAGTTAGGCACAAAAATATGTCGGACTGAATTTTTATCTTCAAAATGGTCATTTTCGGCACAAAAATGTGTTGGCTTGGCTTTTGACAATGTGCTCGTCCTATACAAAATGTGTCCTTTTGGCACATTTTGTTTCAAACCAGGTTAGAGGGAGTTGGAGTGGGAAACGTGGATTAAAACGAAGATATTTTGGTCCAAAAAAGTCACCCTTTGTGCTGGGAGTAGTGCAAAAAAAATTCAAATCATTAGTGTGGTATAAAAAAAAAAAAATACTAAGGCATATCTAGAAAGTTTGATTTGGGGGTATCTATGGTTTTCCCTATATTTTTCCCTAGACAATTTGCACTTGGAATACTTTTTTTCTACAAGAAAATTGTTTAATAGTAGTGTGGCCCTATGAAAATAAGTTAACCTCGTCCCAAAAATAAGAATAGACATCCACATGATTTGTGCAATTTTATGAATTTCAAATTTAAATGTCGGTGATGGAAATTGAATTTAGACTTTATTTTACTTTCATAAAACTTAAGACTTATCGAAACTTCATCCTTTCAAAATTCCCATTCAGCTCGGATCAAAATTTGACAACTAAGATGTCAATCAATCCTATGCACTCGCCCCAGAGAGATAAGCCCTAATAGTGGTCAAGATTCGATGGTTAAAATGTGGCCCAACAATTTGGTCTCGCCCTAGAGAGTGGAAAAAAAAATTTGTCGATGGTCCTAGAGAGATAGAAAAGTCCAAATTAGTGTATGGTCCTAAAGAGGTGAAGACCGCCTGATGGTCCTAGTAGTTTTGAAAGCTATAGGTTGCATAGTGTGCTTGTATTTGGCATAATAGAACTATGATCCGTATGATGGTGTAAACTCCATCACGATATAACTAACATGGATTGTATACAATGAAATCATTTACAGTTCGATGTGAAATTTGATAGCTTGGATGTGTTACAAAATTCGAAAAAATTCCTTTTGAAGTTGGAGCTTGGTCAATGGAATAATTGCAGCCACCCAATTTCACATCCAATGGTCAAGATTAATGTGACCACCTTGTTTCAATAATAAATGGTCTCGTTCTATACTTTCCCTAACTATAATCTGTATGATGATGGAAAATTCATGATTATAAGTGTCATCACCGTCCAATCAGCTCTTAGGCGTTGATGAAACTAAGTAGACCCAGCATGGCTAGGTGGCTTGGTACAATGTCATCCACCCCCTCGGCATCCCCCTACCACATTGGTTGGACCATGATTATGTTTAAGGTTTGTATACTGTGAGATCATTTAATTTTTATATGAGGAGGTCACGATTATTGGATGTGAAATTCAAGAGATGAAATTGTATCGTAACACTCCAAAAATATTATTTTAGACTTTGTGCCCAAATAATGACATACCCTCAACTACCTGATCTCTAATCTCAAATCTTTGTATCAAAAGTAAATAGTATCATTGTATACATTTCATTATATTTATGGCTAGAAATTGTTTGGTCATACAGAATATTGTTTTATTTTTATTTATTTAAAGAATAGTAAGTAAGAGGGCATTTGGGCCTACACTTTTGGGTGAAAATTATAGAGGATAAAATCCGAGGTTTAAGGAAAGAAAAGCATTACAAAGAGAGAAAAGATAGGGACGAAAAGATTTACGTGGTTTGGCAAGTTTCCTATAATACAGGATAACAAAGTTCTCTTTCGCTATTCAGAAAAATATTATGCAGGCATGGAGAATACGAGGGATTACATGCTCTCTCAAGCCCTGAAACATAGTCTTTCTCTCTCTAGAACACAACCCAAAGGCTACAGAAAACTGCCCATTTTACTAAACTTTTCCTTGCATTGTTTTCTCTCTCTACAAAACATAACCCTTTTAAAGAGAAACTCATATGCAATCATGTGACCCGTCTTCTCTCTCCCTATGTTATAGGAGTTAGGAAAGCTTTCGATCTTCCAATGCGTACCCTCTTTCCCGTATCCACAAGGTTTCAAATCCTACGAAATAGGATTACTATATATATAAGATATCTAAGTAGTTATAAAAAAAAATGAAGTCTTCTAAAAATAGGAAACATGTATTGATGTTATTAACATTCTCTTGCTTGAGGACATGTTTCTATTTTGACTTAGCCTATTCTAAAAATTGTTGCCCACCAATTACTAATCATCAAGTAACCACAAACTCCAAGGAAGTTCTGCACCAAGTGAACTTCCTCTTTCTAATGGGCTTAGTTAATATATCCGTTGAATTTTCATCACTATGACTTTTTTGCAAGATATTGATATCGAGCATCAATATATTTAGTAACTTTATAGAAGATAGAATTCCTTGCTAGAAACAAGGCACTCTGGTTATCGTAATGAAGCGATAAACTTTTTGCACAACTCAAAATTCGCCAAGTAACATGTTTTGCCAAATTGCATCTTTGGATGCATAAGTAAATAAAATCTATTCAGCCACTGTAGAAAACAAAGTCACCACAGATTGCAACTATGACAATCAACTAACTGCAGAACCTCCCAAGAAAAACCATATCTAGTATATCCAAGTTCCCTGCAAAATCTACATCAACACAGTGACTTTCGAATCCTTTCTATTGCAACAACTACAAGCATTGCAAATTCCCTTCAAATACTGATGGATCCACTTAACAATAGTCCAGTGATAAGGACCAGAATTTACCTTATATCTGCTCACAGCTCCCACTGCTTGTGTTATGTCAAATATGATGCTAGTGATAACAAACATGAGCCTCCCTACTACTGATGTATTTGGTACTCGAGACATCTGTGTCGTCTCTGCTTCGGTCCTAAGACAATGTTTCAAAGGCAAATTCATATGCATAGGAATGAGGTACTCACTTGTTTGGCATTTTGCATATTGAAACCCTACAGAACCCTTTCCACATAACTCTTCTGGTTAACCATATTTTCCTGTTTTTCTTGCCTTTATTACACGCATCCTAGGAATTCGAGTAATGACTCTCAAATCATTTGTCTCAAATTCTCTAATCAACTGAGCTTTAAGTGTTGCAATGATCTCTTTGTTTGGTTATGTAATAATCATGTCATCGACCTATAATAACAAGGTAGTAACGTTTCCATCGCTACATCCACGAAAATATGTACAATGGTCGGCTTCACATCTATAAAAGTTCAAACTCAATATGAAAGTGTCAAATCTTTTGTACCGACAACTCGACGTTGGTTTCGACCCATACAATGATTTCTTGAGCCTACAAATAAATTCTCTTTACCTTCCTTAACAAAGCCTTCAGGTTGGGTCATATAAATTTATTCTTTGAAGTCATCATTAAAAAATGCACTTTTCACATCTAATTGTTTCAACTCTAAATCAAGAATAGTAATCATCACTAAAACAACTCTAATAGTGGACATGTGCACAACAAGATAAAAAGTCACATAAAAAACAATACCTGATATTTGAGCATAGTCTTTCAAAACCAATGGAGCCCTATACATTTCAATAGTATCATCAGAAGTTTTATTTTTCTTGAAGACCCACCTGCTACCAACTGCCTTTCACTCATATCATAATTCGACGAGGTCCGTGTCCTATTTATCTATACGCCTTTCATCTCTTCTTCCATGAGTGTTGTCTATTGACAAGCTTCATTGACCTCACATGCTTCACGATAAGAACATGACTCCCCCTCCTCTGTTAGGTAAGCATAAGTCAAGACATAGTCGTTGAGCCCTATATGAGTCTTCTTAAGTATATCGAATCTTCTCAATTCTTCAATACCTAAATATTTTTCAAGAACTTGGATAATTTCGAGTTCTTGGTCTTGGCCGTTATCTCGCTAGTTCTCATGGGTGCATTCCATCTCAATAGTTTTTGCATCTGGCTTATCTTTTTTTTTTCTACATGGAATTTTCATTAATGATAACATCTCGACTAACTATAATCTTGTAGTTAGTAGGATCCCACCAGCTATAACCCTTTGTACCATCAAAAGAGCTAATAAAAACACACTTTTCGATTTTGCATCCAACTTACTTCTTTTCTCCTTTAGAATAAATGAATATGCAGCACACCTAAAAACATGAAAGAAAGAATAATCAACACATTTATGAAGGAAAGAATAATCAACAGGTTTACTTGTCCAAACCACTTCTAGTTTTTGTAGCTAATAACAGAGCTGAGAGACCTAATAATTAGCAAACAAGCTGTACAAATTGCTTCTGCTCAGAACACTACTCTAACTCGACAATACATAATATACACCTGGCATGCTCTATAATGGTACGATTAATCTTATCAACAATACCAGTTTGTTGAGGTGTTTCACAATCTGTCAACCTCCTAGCAATACCATGCTCACTATAAAAAATTATTAAATTCACTAGGATAAAGTTCCCCCTCATTATCGGTTCTTAAACACTTGATGTTCTTACCTTTATGATTTTCTCCCTACGCCTTAAATTTTTTGGAATAATCGACGGTTTTTGATGTCTTTTTAAGCATAGAAACCCATGTTTTTCTTTGAAAATCATCAATAAAAGTGACAAAATATGCATCACCCTGTCCACAATGTTTTCCTTAAATTTTTCTAGAGAGAGAGAGAAGATTGGAAAAAATAGCTTATTTTGTTTGGGGTAGTTATTGCGTTAAAGAAAACAAAGTAAGGGGAGGAAATGAGGTGGGGATGGAATCATATTTTGCACAACTCAGAATTCACCAAGTAACATGTTTAGCCAAATTGCTTCTCTGGATGCACAAGTAAGTAACAAATTTTCAACAGTTGTAGAAGATAAAGTCACCCCCGATTGCAACCTTGATAACCAACTAACTGCACCACCTCCCAACGAAAAACCATATCTGGTAGTAGATGTTTTTCTTCCAAGTTCCCTGTAAAATCTGCATCTACATAATTCCCTTCAAATACCAAAGGATCCACTTCACAGCGGTCCAATGATAATGACATGGATTTACCTTATATTTACTCACAACTCCCACAGCTTGTGTTATGTCGAATATTATGCTAACTATAACAAACATGAGGCTACCTACTGCTGATGTATATAGTACTCAAGACATCTGTGTCGTCTCTGCTTCTGTGCTAGGACGTTGTTTCAAAGGGAAATTCATATGCATAGCAATGAGGTACTAACTTGTTTGGCAATTTGCATATTGAAACCCTACAGAACCCTATCCACATGGCTCCTCTGGTTAACCATATTTTCCTATTTTTCCTGTCTTTATTACACGCATCGTAAGAATTCGATTAATGAGTCCCAAATCATTTATCTCAAATTCTCTAATCAACTGAGCTTTAAGTGTTGTAATATTATCTTTGTTTTGTTCTATAATAATCATATCATCGACATATAATAACAAGATAGTAACATTTCCAACACTATATCCATGAAAATATGTACAATAGTCAACTTCACATATATAAAAATTCAAGCTCAATATGAAAGTGTCAAATCATTTGTACCAACATCTCGACCTATGTTTCGACCCATATAATGATTTCTTGAGCCAACAAACAAATTCTCT
The DNA here is from genome assembly GCF_000471905.2 of Amborella trichopoda. Next base: position 2,321,992 of record NW_006494916.1, on the reverse strand, counting down.
TTACCTTCCTTAACAAAGCCTTCAGGTTGTGTCATATAAATTTATTCTTTTAAGTCATCATTAAAAAAACCACTTTTCACATCTACTTGATTCAACGCTAAATCAAGAATTGTAATCATCACTACAACAACTCTAATAGTGGACATGTGCACAACAAGATAAAAATCATGAAAAATAATACCTAATATCTGATCATAGTCTTTCAAAACCAATCGAGCTCTATACATTTCAATAGTATCATCAGAAGACTTATTTTTCTTGAAGACCCACCTGCTGCCAACTGCCTTTCGCTCATCTAGTAATTCGACGAGGTCCGTGTCTTATTTATTTATAGGCCTTCCATCTCTTCTTCCATGGATGCTTTCTATTGACCAGCTTCATCGACCTCACATGCTTCACGATAAGAACATGACTCACCCACCTCTATTAGGTAAGCATATGACAAGACATAGTCGTTGAGCCCCATATGAGCCTTCTTAAGTCTATCGGATCTTCTCAATTCAACACTACCTAAATATTTTTCAAGCACTTGGATAATTTCAGGTTCTTGGTCTTGGCCGTTATCTCGTTAGTTCTCATGGGTGCATTCCATCTCAATAGTTTTTGCATCTGGCTTTTCTTTTTTTTTCTGCATGGAATTTTCATTAAAGATAACATCCCGGCTAACTATAATCTTGTGGTTAGTAGGCTCCCACAATCAATAACCCTTTGTACCATCAAAATAGCTAATAAAAACACATTTTTTGGATTTTGCATCCAACTTAGTTCTTTTCTCCTTTAAAATAAATGAATATGCAGTACACCTAAAAACACAAAGGAAAGACTAATCAACAGATTTACCTGTCCGAACCTCTTCTTGTTCTTGTAGCTAATAACGAAGCTTAGAGACCTAATAATTAGGAAACAAACTATATAAACTTCTTCTGCTCAGAACACTACTCTAACCCGACAACACTTAATATACACCTCGCATGCTCTATAAGGGTACAATTAATCTTATCAACAATACCAGTTTGTTGAGGTGTTTTACGATCTTTCAACCTCCTAGCAATATCATGCTCACTACTAAAATTATTAAATTCACTAGGATAAAGTTCCCCTTCATTATCGGTTCTTAAACACTTGATGTTCTTACCTTTTTGATTTCTCCCAATGCGTTCAAGTTTTGGAAATAATTGATGGCATCTGATGTCTTTCTTAGCATAGAAACCCATGTTTTTCGTTAAAAAACATCAATAAAAGTGACAAAATATACATCACCCTCTCCACAATGTTTGCCTTAAATCTTTCTAAAGAAAGAGAGAGAGAATTGGAAAAATTAGCTTCTTTTGTTTGGGATAGTTATTGCGTTGAAAAAAACAAAGTAAGGGGAGGAAATAAGGAGGGGATGGAATCATATATACATTCAAAAATTAACGCCGCACGATAGGAAAAATGGTAGAGCGGTTCTTACGAAATTGAATTTTTGTGGGGGTCTATATGAAATTGTGCTTTTTCTTTCCGGTTAAGCACTATTTTGTCCTTCCAAGTCTTGCTTCTATTATAAAATGACAGGCATGCTTCTATCAATTCTAATGATGAGTTTTATAGAGTAGAATTTTAGGCTTGTTGGGATCAAATCATTATCACTAATAATTTACTATTTCAATAAAGTAAATCTTGATAAAAATTATCTATTCTTTGAAAATGTCTCTTATAAAATTATATGAAAGACTTATATGGAATTTTGCATATAAGTTTATCTTTTTTAATAGCTATCTTTATTTTATTAAAATTAATTTTTCCAAATATCATGTGTTTTAGCCCTAAATAACACAAAACAACAAAGTTTATAAAATAAAAATAAATTATTAAATATTATATATTACAATGTATGTACAAAACAACTAATAAAATAATATTGACCAGGGTATATGTTAGTTTCAGATCAAATAGTCTGACAGTATTAATTATCATTCAAAAGGCCCCTATAACTAGGTTTTACTAATAGTTGTGACATTCGGACAAACTCGTTGCTAGAGACTTTCTATTACCAACTCAAGAGAGATAGCAATTGAAGGTTCTTTTATTTTTTTCCATTTCTTTCATCATTTGAATGTGGCACATAATCAATATTTATTTGAAACCCGGCAATCCAGATATGAAATCGTCAATTTGGACTGGGAATCGGCCAAGACCAAATCCATTTCGACAAAGTATCGATATTGGCCTGGTTTCCCCCCTAAAACCCCCCTTTACATTTGCTTTTTTGTTTGTTTTCAAGCTTATCTAACACAGTGGAGATCTCTTCTTGTAGGAAGGTTGCTAGCAAGTATGCTCTTGAGATCAGGGCATTGATACTAAAGCTCTTGGCTCTATTATCTGAAGGTCTTGGACTTGATTCTGGTTATTTGAATGAGAAATTTGGCAAGCATAATCAAATACAGTTGATAAATTACTATCCTCCATGTCCAAATCCCAACCAAACACTTGGGCTTCAAGGCCATTCCGATCTGAATGGCATTACAGTTCTTTTGCATGATGAAGAAGGAGAATTGCAAGTGCTCAAAGATGGAAAATGGATCATCGTGAAACCGGAGAAAAATTCTTTTGTGGTTAATATAGCGAGGTACGATACAGAGCTCTTCTCATTATTCTTATGATGCAGCCTAGTTTACCTTGATAATAATTGGGCTCTTCTTATGATACTTTCAATGCAGCCCATACTACAAATCATATGGCGCTATTTTTAAACATGGAGTCTCCAAGTTTTCACACATGTCTATACTAGGCTCACATTATTTATACTAACTAAATGTCTTTAATTTTTTTTCTAAATGAATTAATCACATTGTGCTATTTTTATACAAGGAGTTACAAAGTATTCACATATGTCAATACTAGGCTCACATTGTTTATAATAACTATGACCTTTTGTTTTTGGGTGTTTTTGGGGGTAATTTAATGAGAAATGAATATCTTACTTATGATAGAACTGGAATTCAGGATGTCTTGTTATGGTGCCCTGCCACCCTGACTAGCTGAATAAGAAATTGTTAAATTAAGGCACGATGTGTTTCATGGATCCAATTTGAAAAGCATCTTTATTTCCGCAAAATAGAAACATGGCCCTTAATGAGTCCAAGATTTTAGAAGTTCATACACAATTTCTGGAAGTCCATTGTTGGAAAATAAATATGTCAACTCGACAGTCATATGTCAATCCTGGACGGTTGGGATATGATGTTCTTCCAGCTCAGGGTTTTGATTTTCTTTGAGCAGTACAACAACACACTCCAACTATTTCCATTGGACATATGAGCGTCGTGGTGATGTGATTTTATATATAGTTTTTACTTGGCAATTGAATATTCCAGAAAGATTATATGCACACCCACAAAAGCATATTGCAGATTCATTCCCTTGGTTCAAATCCCAAATGATATTCTACTCCCTCAGAAGTATACTGTCCATTTACTTCCACAGATAAAACCCCGCCTAGGCCCCCCAAAATTTGGAGATATAACCTCTTTGATACATATATTAACCTCAACAAAGAATAATTTTAATTGCACCATCTAAACACTTGAAAAGGATTATATCTCAAGATTGAGTAGAAATCGTCCCATTTATAGAGCGTGGGATCTAAGTATCCTGAAAAGGATTATATCTCAAGATTGAGTAGAAACCGTCCAATTTTTCGGGGGTGAGATCCCAAAAATTCAGCTTGTAAAAATCCTCGAGTAGGTCATCTGACCGATGCACTAGAACTGAACTATGCTCCCTTGGGAGCATAATATATGGAATGCATTCAAATTTTGGACTTTATGAGAACTTCGTTCATTTTTTTTTTTTTTAAATATTGATCCAATGATTCTAATTTCTTCAGTTGACTCTAAAGCTTCTTGTTGAGAAAACCCACCAAATATGAGTCCTAGCTGAGGGAGTAGATGTACAGTATTAAACTATGCGTCCCAATAGGATAATGCTCTTTGGGGACTCAAATATCTTCAGTAGTGTCTTTTAGTTTTCTATCTCTCTTACAGCCTTTCACTTTCTGTTCTATGTTATCATGTGTTTATCATACCATAAAATAGAGAGCTTTATGTGTTGGTATGAATGGTTTAGGTTATAACCAATGGGTGGTTCAAAAGCGTAGAACAACGTTGCAATTATGAATTCCACATCCTCTCGAATTTCATTACCAAAATTTTATGGTCCCTCTTTAGTTGCATTAATTGGGCCTGCCAATGAATTAGTGAGCAACGAAAGCCCTGCAATTTACAGGAGTTACACGTTTTGGGAGTTCTTTGACAGGTTTTTTAGCCAGGAACTCAAGGGGAAAACAGTCCTTGACCACTTCAAGTATTGTGTAGAGTGAATATTTCTAGAGATTTATAAGGCATAGCATCCTGAACCACAATGAATTTGATGCAATTGGTGACATGGTTGTCAATATTCTATAGGTTACCTGACTCCATATGGTAAATGCATTTAGTGAAAATAAGGGTTTCAAGTCCTGTATTGGACACAACTGTTTTCAATGGCAGTGTGCCTTTGCCTAATTATATAATGTTGGAAGGCTGTTGAAAGGTAGAATAGAGATTGGAGCAACAATTTGAGAGTCTCATTTAATACAAATTGTTTATATATTTGCTAAATAACAGAGGTAAAGAGGATCAGAAAAACAATCTCTTGAAAAGATTACTTAAATTTATTACAATCATAAGAAAATTACTTATGTAGGCTCTAATTTTATTTTTCAGTGCCTCAGCTCTATATCCCTTAGTAAAAACCCCTTATTTTTAAAATTGATTGTGAAAGCTCCTCAAATTTTGGTTTCATTTGATTCATATGTAACTGTTGGGCTCACAGAGTCAAGTCCTTTCAGATGAATGCAGATGTGCGTAGCGGAACCCAGATTTATGAGACACAAATAATACATAAAACGATGTGCATGCATTTATGAGTGGGAAAATCACGCAATAAAACAAATAAAATAAAAATAATTTACTAACACCGAGATTTAACATGGTTCAACTTTTAGGCTACATCCATTGGAGAATAAGGTCAGATCTAATATTAAAAATAATGATTACAATGTTCTTCCAAAAAGTAAGTCTTTTTGAACTCTTTGATTTCTTCTAATGACTTTATCTACATAGGTTTTCCCTCTTTGAGGTTCTTCTCGCTCTCAAAGGCTTATTTACTTTCCCAGAGGCATTCTATCACCAACTTTTGAGAAGGTCTCTAAAATATTTGAGTTCTATAAGCTCAAGGTCGAGCTACTCCCAACCCGGGAAGATAAGTTCGGTTGGTACATGATTTGCTATTGGTTTAAGAAATAGGTCTTTAGTATAAGTAGAGATTATCTTTAATTATCTTTTCTAGATAAAAATTTAGGGTTTTAGATAGGATAAAGCCAATCTTAAAAGAGAGATAAATAAGTGGGAGTTAAAAGTTGTTACGAGATAAGAGAGAAACAAGAGGAAATAGAGAAGATAGGGAGATAAAGAGTGAGAAAATAGGGTGGGAGAAGAAAAACATGGAAGAGAGAGAGAGATAACTTTTGTCCCTTTAATTTTTTAATTATTTGTTTTGTCCAAAATTTATTTAAAGGGAGATGTCTCTTCATTTTGGGGTGAATTCTCTTGCACACCTTGAGAAATGGTATATTCTACCAACTTCTTATTATTATTATTATTATTATTATTATTATTATTATTATTATTATTATTATTATTATTATTATTATTATTATTATTATTATTATTATTATTATTATTATTATTATTATTATTATTATTATTATTATTATTATTATTATTATTATTATTATTATTATTATTATTATTATTATTATTATTATTATTATTATTATTATTATTATTATTATTATTATTATTATTATTGTTATTGTTCCAATTTTATTTTCGCCTTGGAGTACTTATACCCGCTTCTGCATCATATCACTATGGATATCTATGAACAAAAAGGGTAAAAGGAATGCAAAATATAAGAAAATAGAGGGAGAAAGGAAAAAAAAGAACAAAAATATCGTGGACGGGCAGAAGGGTACGCAAGCACCATTCCAATAGTGGAGATTTCACAATGTTGTATTCTAATGGCAAAAACTAAATTTTATTTTGGGGGTTTGTATAAGGTTGCAGCCATAAACAATCCAATTAAGGCGCACCTCCAAATTTTATGATAACATGTATATTTGGTGTAAAAAATTCTTAGGATTATTTAAAATCTATTCTTATCTTTCGATATAAAATTTTAAACTTAAAAAATGGTTAAAATCAACTAGATCCATAAACATATGAAAATCTTGAAGATGAACGGTCTAGATAATGCGTTGCAAGATGCATAATTTTTATACTCAAAATCTTTTTTTTTTTTCCTTCATATCCATACATGTCGATGTCAAGATGACGATGTCGGGATGATCAATTAGAGGGTTTTTTTTCTTCATAGCCATACATTTCAATGGCCTATCTCTGATCTATTTAAAATGGCAAAATGAAGTCTCATTTCCCCTACCAACCATTCATCTCACATATTTGGCAACTATCTGTTTAGTGGAAGAAATGGCTCATGCCTATCGTTCCCATACTTTGCAACTGAGACTTGACACCACTACTGCTCCTGATATGCACACTCCTCCACCATCATTTAACGTTAGGGAATAATGAAAGTTATTTGGATGCACACTCCTGGTATGCACACTCTTCCAAGAGTTAGTCCAACATGAGGGAATAATGAAAGTTAATAGGATTCAATGTTTAAAAGTGTTGTCTCAAGTAGGTAACTTAAAGCTTAATTAACCGTCTCGTAACGAGTGGTATGTTAAAAATAAAGAAATTAAAAAAAAAAAAATAGTCCCAATTTGATGTACACGATTTAAGAAAAACAATGTGTGAATCGGGCTTCGTGTCTCAACAATTTTTAATCCGATTGAACGATCCAATCCGGATCGGTCTTCTTTTAAGGAAACGTGTTTGGTGACTCAGCGGACTCACCTATAAATATGTGGTCCTGTTAGCTTTGGCCATCTATATACATGATCTTGGGTAGGATCTCGATATTTGAGATTCTCGGTTCTTCAATCTAGGGATTCCTGGTAACCTTACAATTGGTATCAGAGCACAAGGTGCGTACGGGGCTAAGACTTATATTAAGAAAAATATGAATAATGAAGTTTGATGGATACATGGTTTGAGGTGGAAAAATACGGATGCAAAGTGTTTTAGAAAATTCCACAATGGAAGCATGTGATAAGAAATTAAGAAATCTATTCAATGAAAGTCGGCAAGATGAATTTGGTGATTTTATGATCAAGGTGGAGATTGTTATATTTGTTGAAAGTCAAAGTCACTAAACCTATATTTTATTCAAAAAATTGAGAGCAATATGACAAAAGAAAATGGGGGCTTCTTTTGGGAACAAAATAAAGCCCAAGTGATCTCTATGAAAGAGGACCAAAGGAAGACGTAACACTCATCCTGTTAGGGGTCACCTCCTAGGGGTTATGGGAAGGAATCTCCAATATGGAGATAGGTCTCCAAGAGAGAGAGAAGAAAAAAAAAAAAAAGTCTTTTGATTGCTCTCAGGATGCTCTTTTCGGTAGCAGTATAGCGATAGGAAAAGAAGATGTTGATCATCGTTGTGATTGGGTTGGGCGAGCGAGTTTAGAAGGGAAAATCAAGAAGGTTCTTACTAATGTTTAGAGATAGGTAAATATTTTGTATTCCAAAACAATAATCCTCATTGTAATTTGATTTCTACTTGCCAAACAACGAATCTAGCTTTATGGGGTCAACCACATAAATCATGTGTTGTGGTGGTATGGTTTTTTATTATTGTTTTATTCCTTGCACTCAATTTGTAGTTGTATTTGTCCACTTCACATTTAGCCATCTATGTACATGAACTTGGGTGGGATCAAGGTATTGGGATTCCTTGTTCCGCAATCTACAGGGTCCTAATAACGCTACAATCCCCCTTAAAATATCCATCTCAAACATTTGAGATTTGATAATCTCTACTATTGTGGTTTACGTATATAGAATATTTTATTTTTTAAAATAAAAAATTCTTGTTTTTAATATATTTTTCCACCCTCCATTTTGATAGAGTGAAATTATATTTTTAGACATCCGTCTTTAATATGGATGCCTAATACATATGGAGACACCTATTTTGATGCGCCGGTGGCTCATTAAAATCATGTCCTTTTTAAAGTACCTGGGTCAACTTACCCTGCATGTGCTCTCCACAAAGGGTGTTTCATAGGCTTAATCTTGCATGTTCTCTTCACAAAGGATCATTTGTAGGCTTCCCCCATCTATCTATCTCTTCCCTTAAGAATAAATTGAGGAATGGGGCAATATGTAAAAAATATTCTAATGAATATGTAACATCATAATAAAAAAATATTCTAATGAATATGTAACATCCATTGGTATGATGCTAATGCTCTTCCATATATCATTTCAAATTTAGTAGAAATAATATTTAAATGGTAAATATCCTCGTTCCCTCTATTTTTGGTTTTCATATCTTAATAGACCCAATGATTCAAAATATATCTCCTAACCCCTTGATTAACTTTGCCCACTTTTAACTAGTTTTTGAGCACTAACAAATCTAAGAAAGACATGTTCATTCTAAACCCTTCATCTCTTTACGTGATATATTCCCTCCAAATTTCTTTCTCTCTAACATTCACCGTATTTGTCTCTCTAAAGGGGAGAGAGAGAGAGTGAGAGACACGACGGAGAGCAGAGAGAGTGGGAAAATAGGTATAGAGAGAGAGATTTAGGAAAAAATTACGTGAAAAGAAAAATGATGATGTTTAGAAAGGATATGTCTCTCTTATATTTGTTTGGGGTAAAAAAATAAGTTTATTTAAAGGGAGATGTCTCTTCAATTTGGGGCAAATTCCCTTGCAGACCTTAGGAGATGGTATATTCTATCGACTTATTATTATTATTATTATTGTTATTGTTTCAGTTATAGTTCTTTGAACAAAAAGGGTAAAGGGAATGTAAAATATCATAAAATAGAGGGAGAAAGAAAAAAAACAAACAAAAATATTGTGGACTGGTAGAAGGGTACGCAAGCACCATTCCCATAGTGGAGATTTCACAATGTTTTATTCTAATGGCTAAAAATTAATTTTATTTTGCGGGTTTGTATAAGGTTGCAACCATAAACAATCCAATTGAGGCGCACCTCAAAATTTTATGATAACATGTATTTTTGGTGTAAAAATTCTTAGGATTATCTAAAATCTATTTTTATCTTTAAATATAAAGTTTTAAACTTAAAAAATGGTTAAAATCAAGTAGATCTATAAACATATGAAAATCTTGAAAATGAATGGTCTAGATAATGTCTTGCAAGATGCACTATTTTTGGTACTCAAAATCTTTTTCTCTTTTTTTTTCATATCGAGACATCTCGATGTCGAGATGATCAATTAGAGGGATTTTTTTCTTCATATCCATACATTTCAATGACCTATCTCCGAGCTATTTAAAATGGCGAAAGAAAGTCTCATTTCCCCTACCAACCATTCATCTCACATCTTTGGCAACTATCTTTTTAGTGGAAAAAATGGCTCATGCCTATCGTTCACATACTTTGCAACTGAGACTTGACACCACAACTGCTCTTGATATGCACACTCCTCGAGCATCATTTGGATAAAAGGCCTATATTTTAACGTTAGGGGCAAAAAAATAGGTTTAAAGAGGATATAGTTAGCTTCGGGCTTAAAAGATATAAAATTTAGAATTTGTATAACTTAAGATATGTTTTTAAACCTTCGGTCTATTGAGATATAAAACTTAAAAATTGGAGGTATGAAGATATTTTCCCATTTTTAAATAGAACAACCAACAAGAAAAAAATTGAAATACCAATACCTAATTTGTTTAAACATATATAAAGCCTACCTATAACTAAATAAATATAAAAATAAAATTACATTTTACAATAATTACTTAAAAGAATGCGATAAAGTTTTGTTGCTTGGATGGCTTTGTTATTCCCGTAGAAGACCTTGCCGTATGAACATGCCTCTGCACAACTATGTCCTTGCAAAAAGAAGTACATTGCTAATAACATTAGAGAATTACCGCTAACTATGGAGAAGCAAAATTGCTAATAACATATCAAAATTATAAGATAATATGGAAATTGTTACTTTATTATAGTCTTATAAAAAGTATATTTAGTGAGTCAGCATCACCGATTGTGAGGCACAGTAAGGATGTATGTCTCATAAATGAGGAGACACATGTTTTGATGAGTCTGTTGACTCACTAAAACTTTGTCACTATCACATGAGTAGAACAAAGAGGCCAAGGTCAAAACCTCCTTGTAATATTGGATTTCTACTTGCCAAAACTGTGAATATAGCCTTATGGGGTGAACCACGTAAATCATGTGTTGTGGTGGCATGGTTTTTTATTATTGTTTTATTTCTTATACTCGATTTATAGTTGTATTTGTCTACTTCATATTTCGCCATCTATGTACACGATCTTGGCTGGGATCATGATATTTCGGATTCCTGGTTCTGCAAACTACATGGGCCTAATAACCCTACAATCCTCGTTAAAATATCCATCTCAAACATTTGAGATTTGATAATCTCAACTATTGTGGCTAACGTAAATACAATATTTTATTTTTGAAAATAAAAAATTATGGTTTTTAATAAATATTTCCACCCTCCATTTTGATATAGTGAAATTATATTTTTTGACATCCATTTTTAATATGGATGCCTAATGCATAAGGAGACACACCTATTTTGGTGAGTCGGTGGCTCACCAATACCGTGTCCTTTCTAAAAACCTTGGGTCAAGTTACCCTACATGTGCTCTCCACAAAGGGTGTTTTGTAGACTTAGTCTTGCATGTTCTCTTTATAAAGGATCATTTGTAGGCTTCCCCCATCTATCTCTCTCTCCCCTTAGAATAAAATAAGGAAAGGGGCAATATGTAAAAAATATTGTAATGAATATGTAACATCCATTATTATGATGCTATATCCTCGTTTCCTCTCTTTTTTATTTTCATATCTTAATAGACCCAATTATTCAAAATATATCTCCTAACCCCTTGATTAACTTAACCCACTTTTAACTAATTTTTTTGCACTAACAAATAAAAAAATGACATGCTCATTCTAAACCCTTCATCTCTTTACGTGATATATTCCCACCAAATTTCTCTCTCTAACATTCACCCTCATTGTCTCTCTAAGGGGGAGAGAGAGAGTGAGAGACATGGGGGAGGGGAGAGAGAGTGGGAAAATAGGTAAAGAGAGATTTAGGAGAAAATTACGTGAAAAGAGAAATGATGATGTATAGAAATGATATGTCTTTCTGATATTTATTTGGGGCACAATAATATGTTTAAAGGGGATAAACTTATCTTAGGAGATTAAAAGATATAAAACTTAAAAGTTTTATAACCCAATATACGTTTTGAAACCTTCGGTCTATTGAGATATAAAACTTAAAATTGGGAGGTATAAAGATATTTTCCCATTTTTAAAAAGAACAACCAGCAAAAAAAAATTTGAAAATCCAATACATAAGTGCTATGATGAATAATTTGTTTAAACATATATAAAGCCTACCTATAAATAAAACAACATAAAAACAAAATTACCTTTTACAATAATTACCTAGAACAATCAAATTGCGTCGATTGGTCAGGGGTTGTAGACTCTACTTATAAAGAAAGCGCTTTAGTTTTGTTGCTTGGATGGCTTTGTATTTCCCATAGAAGATTTTGCCGTATGAACATTCCTATGCACAACTATCTCCTTGCAAAAAGTAGTACATTGCTAATAACATATCAAAATTATAAGATAATATGGAAATTGATACTTTATTATAGTCTTATGAAAAGTATTTTTAGTGAGTCAGCATTACCTATTGTGAGGCACAGTAAGGATGTATGTCTCATAAATGAAGAGACACATGTTATGATGAGTCCGTTGACTCACCAAAACTTTTTCCTTATCACATGAGTAGAACAAGGAGGCTATGGTTAAAGCCTCCTTGTGTCAATGTATCTCGTCTTATTTGGAAATAATAGATATCTATATGGAAATAATATCACTATAGATATCTATGGGCAAAAAAGGTAAAAAGGAATGCACACTATAGGAAAATGGAGGGAAAAATTAAATTTAGATTTCACAATGCTGATTCTATTGGCTAAAAATTAAGTTTATATTTTATTTTTTATTTGATTTAAAATATTTATCTGAATTTTGGGGTTTAGGATTTTTTTTAAACATAAATAAATAAACTTGATTTAAAGAATTTTTTAATAAAAACAAAATAACATTTAAATTTATTTGAATAATATTTTTATAAATATTTTTCATTAGTTTTTTTCATTTCCACATGTGAAAATGAAATTAAAACCCAAATTTCATATGAATATCAACATTATCTTTAAAGAAAAAACAAAATTCATTTTTAGTGGATGAGAATGGTTCAGTCTACAACATTTAAGGTGTCTGACCTTCTAAACGGAGGATGTGTACACAACCAAGCTTGTTCGATAAATGGACGGTGATGATAGAATTGCAGATAATAGACAAAGGTATTAGACTCCTGAGTTGGCTCACGAAAGTGGATGCTGCACAATGAAAAGTGCGCAGATTTTGTCTCTCATCGGCGGCCATGGCAGAGGTTGCTAAAGGATTAGAGAAACTCATAAGCAATGGTATCAACTCCAAATATTTGACAGAAAACTACATCCTTCCACTTGAAGAACGACCCAAGTTCTCTTCCAATGAATCCCCTTCTGAATCCATTCCTGTAATCGATCTCAATCGCGTTTCTGATGGTTTAGGTCAACAAAATATTATCCGGAAAATCTCTAAAGCCTCTGAAGACTATGAATTTTTTCAGGTCATCTCTCTCTTTCTCTCTCTCTCTCTCTCTCTCTCTCTCTCTCTTCTCTTACTACTAACTACGTACGTACGTACGTACGTACGTACGTACGTACGTACGTCGTACGTAGTTGTTAGGTTCGGTTGGTTAGCGGTTCGGTACG
>NW_006494916.1:2295024-2308896 GCF_000471905.2 Amborella trichopoda | reverse complement strand
TACGTAACGTAAACTAATTAACGTTACGTAACGTAACTACTAACGTACCTTACTACGTACGTACGTTATAGTTTACTTTACGTTACGTCTACTCTCTCTTCTCTCTCTCTCTCTCTCTCTCTCTCTCTCTCTCTCTCTCTTTTCTTCCCTAACAAAAAGGTATGGATTGCCTAGAACCGGCAGCTGATTGTGGTTGGTTTTGCTGTTTAGGGTGGTCAGGTGAGGAACTAAAAAGAAACAAGGGAAATTAGCAAAAATATACTTTAATTTACGTCTAATCGAAAAAAAAAATAAAACTCTCAACTTTCATGAACTTCATCCATCCCTTTCATCTTCAAAATTTTGAAATCCATAAAATTTACAGTCCAAAAAAGCATTATAAGATGACCTATTTCTAAAACTTGAAAGCCATTTTTTTTCTTGATGTCTATGCATCTTGATGTCGAGATGATCAAATTGTTTATATTTGGGCATCAAAACGACCTCTTCTAGTGTAACTAGGTGTGTGCTAATTTGATTGTTTAGAGCCTCGGCTCTATATAAACGTTTTCTTTTTTAAAATACCCCTACCTATTTTTCACTACTTTTTGTATTTTGTTTTGATTAAAATTTAAACATATTTATTGTATTTTTTTAGTTTATCTAAACTCGTTTAACCCTTTTTAGCCTGGCCCGAATCTGCTTGGTTCGGATCGGGGACCCAAATTGGTTCCAGGTTACCCGGACTCGGCACATGGCTTGGGTCCAATCCCAAGTGGTGATTTGTATCACTAGTCATCAATACGTTCACCTGCCTGCTTGATCTCTCTCTCTCTCCTGTACAATTAGCTAATATTGTTGTTTTTGTTAAATGTATTGGACTAGATCATTATCCATGGGGTTCCAGAAGATATTATTCAAGGCATGCTGGGTGTTGCCACAGAGTTTTTTGAGATGCCCATTGAAGAGAGAGCAAAGCTTTACTCTGAGGACCCCGAAACACAAGTTAGAGTTTGCACAAGTTTAAAAAGCAAGATTCAATTATGGAGAGATATTTTAAGGCATCCATGCCATCCATTAGAGGATTACATCAACTCATGGCCCCTAAAGCCAGAAAATTATAGGTATTTATGTTTAAATTTTTGAGAGAATGTGTACTATGATACCATTTATCTTTGTTACAAAGAGATCACAAATGCTATTAGTAATTAGATGATGATTCTGACAGATAAGTATGGTTGTGACCTCCTGGTATTAAAAGTAAAGAGCCTTTTAATTTATTTTTCTAATTTTCGACACTAAATGGTGATTACAACTTCAATTATTTTACATTCTACAGCTGTGAGTGATTAGAGTTGTTTTTCTTAATAATAACTTTTTGATATTTTCTTTGATTTATTAATAAGATCAACAAATCTAAGTCATGTATGCCTATATTCCTTCATACAGTGGCTGCAGCTCTATGAAATCTAAAGTTTCAATAATAGAAAGATCGAACCTATATATAAATTGTTAAAGCTCTTAAAATTAGATAATCTAGATGATATGTACCAGATATACTATTTTTAGCAGTTAATTTCTTTATATTGGTACATGTGGAGGTTGAAATGATCGACTGGATATTGGTACATGTGGAGGTTGAAATGATCGACTGGGAGCTAGAACAATCTTTCACAATAGGTCCCTAACGTGCACCTTTTATAAATATTTTCCATGTTACTTTCATAAAAATAAAATCAAATACCTAAATGAGATGTTATATAATTGGGAAAATTATAGTTACCCACCAAATTAGAATTTCTAGGGATATCAATTAAAATAAATCAAATACCTAAGTGAGATGTTAGATAAATTTAACAAATTAGAATTTTGAGGGATATCCCCCATAACCCACCCCACCTCCCCAAAAAAAAAAAAACTTTGATATCACATTATTAATCCCAACTGTCTTTTTTATGCCCATCTAAAGCAAAAATTGTAACTTCTTTTGGACTATAGTATCCTCAGTTTAGTTCCTATTTCCTGCTTTCTCTTTCTATGCCCTTGCTGAGCCGGCACATTTTCAACATAAGCTAGTCCGACACAGGTTGTGTCGGAATTGCATCTGGGGGATTTCTCGAAAGTAAAATTTGGAAGCGCCTATAATTTTGGAAAAATTTTGGATGCCTCCCTTGACCCTATTTTCTAAGCATGTAATTCCCCAATACTTTTTGAATCGTTCTCTAACCCCAAAACTTTTTATTTTTGCAACTACCCCACTAAATCATAAACCATTTAGGACAAAAATACCCCCTATTTTGATACATGTTTGATGCCCAATATGTACCAGTTAGACACAAAAATATGTCGGACAGAATGTTTATCTTCAAAATGGTCATTTTTGGGACAAAAATGTGTTGGATTGGATTTTGACAATGTGTCAATCCTACACAAAATATACCAGACCGGCTTCAACTATTAAGATTCTACTAGTCTGGCACACAATCCATCAGACCGATTTATATTGAATTATATCGGTTTGGCACATTTTGTGTCAAACCAGGTAAGAGAGAGTTGGAGTGGGAAACGTGGATTGAAATGAAGATATTTTAGTCCAAAATAAATTCAAATCATTAGTGTGATATAAAAAATAAAAAAATACCAGGGAATATCTAGAAACTTCGATTTGGGGGTATCTATGGTTTTTCCTATAGTTTTCCCCAGACAATTTGCACTTGGAATACTTTTTTTCTAAAGGAAAATTGTTTAATAGTAGTGCAGCCCTCTGAAAATAAGTAAAGTTTCACCATATAACTCATCAAAAATTACAATTCAAACATTGAAAAACCTTTACATAGATAATTTGACCTTGAACATTACAGTTGTGAAAAAAAAAAAAAAAGGTTTCAAGTTCTAAAAATAGTGTATATTAACAAATTATCTAGACCATCCATTTCGTCCTAAAAATAAGATATAGATCCACAGGATTTGTGCCATTTTATGAATTTCAAAATTCAATGTCGGTCTTGGAAATTGATTTTAGAGCCATTGTGGAGATTTTTGTTGCCTAGATGTATGAGGATTTGAGATGACATACCCTCAACTACGTGATCTCAAATACCACATCTTTGTATCGAAAGTAAATAATATCCTTGTATACATTTATCTGTATTTATGGCTAGAAATTGTTTGGTCATACGGAATATGGTCCTGTTTTATTTTTATTTATTTAAAGAAGGAAAAATAAGTGGGCATTTGGACCTCTACTTTTTGGTGAAAATTATAAAGGATAAAAAACAAGGTTTTCAAAACATGAAGGAAAGAAAAACATTACAAAGAGAGAAAAGAGAGTGACGAAAAGATTTACGTGGTTTAGCAAATTTCCTAAATTTACAGGACATCAAGGTCTCTTTCGCTAATCAGAAAAATATTATGCAAGCATGGAAAATACAAGGGATTACATGCTCTCTCTAGCCCTGAAACATAGTCTTTCTCGCTCTAGAAGACCAACCCAAAGACTAAAAAAAACTAATCATTTCGCTTAACTATTCCTTACATTGTTTTCTCTCTCTACAAACCATAACATTTTTAAAGAGGAAACTCATATGCAATCACGTGAACCATCTTCTCTCTCCCTATGTTATAGGAGTTAGGAAAGGTTTCCCTCTTCCCATGGGTACCCTTTTTCCCTTATCCACTTGGTTTCAAATCCGAAAAAATAGGATTACTTTACATATAAGAAATCTAAGTAGCTATTAAAAAAAATGAAGTTTCCTGAAAAGAGGAAACATGTATTCATGTTATTAACATTGAAACATGTATTCATGTTATTAACATTCTCTCGCTTGAAGACATGTTTCTATTTTGACTTAGTCTGTTCCAAAAATTGTTGCCCACCAATTACTAATCATCAGGTAACCACAAACTTCAAGGAAGTCTTGCACCAAGTGAACTTCCCCTTTCTAATGGGCTTAGTTAATATATCTGTTGAATTGTCATTGCCATGAATTTTTTGCTATAAAATTCTTTCATTTTGTACTCCATCACCGATAATGTTATATTGAACATCAATATATTTAGTCACTTCATAGAAGATTGAATTCCTTGCAAGAAACAAGCCACTCTGGTTATCGTAATGAAGCGGTATACTTTTTTGCACAACTCAGAATTCACCAAGTAACATGTTTAGCCAAATTGCTTCTTTGGATGCATAAGTGAGTAACATATATTCCGCCGTTGTAAAAGACAAAGTCACCACAGATTGCAACATTGATAACCAACTAACTGCACCACCTCCATTCTATTGCAACAACTACCAGCATTGCAAATTCCCTTCAAATACCGAAGGATCCACTTTACAGCAGTACAGTGACAATGACCAGGATTTACCTTATATCTGCTCACAACTCCCACTGCATGTGTTATGTCAAATATGATGCTAACTATAACAAACATGAGGCTCCCTACTACAGATGTATATGGTACTCGAGATATTTGGGTCTTCTCTGCTTCAGTGCTAGGACATTATTTCAAAGGCAAATTCATATGCATAGGAATGAGGTACTAACTTGTTTGGCATTTTGGATATTGAAATCCTGCAGGCCCTCTCCACATAACTCTTCTCGTTAACCATATTTTCCTGTATTTCTTGCCTTTATTACATGCATCCTAAGAATTCGATTAATGACTCTCAAATCATTTATCTCAAATTCTCTAGTCAACTGAACTTTAAGTGTTGCAATATTCTCTTTGTTTGGTTAAACAATAATCATGTCATCGACATATAATAACAAGATAGTAACTTTTCCATCACAATATCCACGAAAATATGCACAATGGTCGGCTTCACATCTATAAAAATTAAAGCTCAACATGAAAGTGTCAAATCGTTTGTACATATATCTCAACACCAGTTTCGACCCATATAATGATTTCTTGAGCCTAGAAACAACTTCTCTTTACCTTCCTTAACAAAACCTTCAGGTTGGGTCATATAAATTTATTCTTTTAAGTCATCATGAAAAAAAACACTTTTCAGATCTAATTGTTTCAACTCTAAATCAAGGATAGTAATCATCATTAGAATAACTCTAATAGTGGACATGTGCACAACACGAGAAAAAATCTCATAAAAAATAACACCTGAATTTGAGCATAGTCCTTCAAAACCAATCGAGCTCTAAACATTTCAATACTATCATCAGAAGTTCTATTCTTCTTGAAGACCCACCTGCTACCAATTGTCTTTCGCTCCTCTGGTAACTTGACGAGGTCCCGTGTCTTATTTATTTATAGGCCTTCCATCTCTTCTTTCATGGATGCTCTCTATTGACCAGCTTCATCGACCTCACGTGCTTCACGATAAGAACATGACTCACCCTCCTCTGTTAGGTAAGCCTAAGACAAGACATAATCGTTAAGCCCCATATGAGCCTTCTTAAGTCTATCGGATCTTCTCAATTAACCACTACCAAAATATTTTTCAAGCACTTGGATAATTTCAGGTTCTTGGTCCTGACCATTATCTCGCTGGTTCTTACGGCTACATTCCATCTCAATAGTTTTTGCATCTGGCTTATCTTTTTTTTCTGCATGGAATTTTCATTAAAGATAACATCTCAACTAAGTATAATATTGTAGTTAATAAGATCCCACAATCTATAACCCTTTGTAAAAACACACACTTTTTGCATTTTGCGTCCAACTTTGTTCTTGTCTCCTTTAGAATAAAAGAATATGTAGCACACCTAAAAACACGAAAGAAAGAATAATCAACCGGTTTACTTGTCCAAACTCCTTCTAGTTCTTGTAGTCAATAACAGAGCTGAGAGACCTAATAATTAGGAAACAAGTTGTATGAACTACTTTTGCTGAACACTACTTTAACCCGTCAACACTTAATATGCACCAGGCATGCTCTATAATGGATCAAATCAATATCACTAATCATTTACTATTTCAATAAAGTAAATCTTGATAATAGATTATTTATTCTTTGACAATGTCTCCTATAAAATTATATGAAAAACTTATAAGAAATTTTACATATAAGTTTATCTTTTTTAAAAAGCTATTTTTATTTTATTCAAAATAATTATCTGAATATCACGTGTTTTTAACCATAAATAACACAAAACAACAAAGTTTAAAAAATAAAAATAAATTATTAAATATTAGATATTACAATGCATGTACAAAACAACTAATAAAATAATATTGAACTGGGTATGTTAGTTTCAGATCAAATAGTCTGATAGTATTAATTATCATTCACATGGCCCCTATAACTATGTTTTAATAATAGTTGTGACATTCGGACAAACTAATTGCTAGAAACTTTCTATACCCAAGTCAAGAGCGATAGCAATTGAAGGTTTTTTTCTTTTTTTCTTTTTCTTTCTTCATTTAGTTGTCGCACATAATCAATATATATTTGAAACCCGGCTATCCAGATATGAAATCATCAATTTGGACTGGGAATCTGGGAATCAGCCAACACCAAATCCATTTTGACAAAGTATTGATATTGGCCTGGTCTTGCCCCTAAAACCCCCTATCATATTTGCTTTTTTTTTGTTTTCAAGCTTATCTAACACAGTAGAGACCTCTTCTTGTAGGGAGGTAGCTAACAAGTATGCTCTTGAGATCAGGGTATTGATACTAAAGCTCTTGACTCTATTATCTGAAGGACTTGGACTTGATTCTGATTATTTGAATGAGAAATTTGGCAAGCATAATCAAATACAGTTGATAAATTACTATCCTCCGTGTCCTGATCCCAACCTAACGCTTCGGCTGCCAGGCCATTCCGATCCGAATGGCATTACAGTTCTTTTGCAAGTCCTCAAAGAGGGAAAATGTATCATCGTGAAACTGGAGAAAAATGATTTTGTGGTTAATATAGCCGATCAATTACAGGTATGATACAGAGCTCTTCTCACTATTCTTAGGATACAACCTAGTTTACCTTTATAATAACTGGGCTCTTCTTATGATACTTATAATGCAGCCCATATTACAAATCATATAGCGCTATTTTTAAACATGGAGTTTCCAAGTTTTCACATATGTCAATACTAGGCTCACATTGTTTGTACTAACTAAATGTCATCAATTTTTTTTGTAAATGAATTAATCACATTGTGCTATTTTTATTCAAGGAGTTACAAAGTATTCACATATGTCAATACTAGGCTCACATTATTTATAATAAATATAACCTTTTGTTTTTGGGGGGTAATTTAATAAGAAATGAATCGCTTACTTATGGTAGAACTGGAATTCAAGATGTCATGGTATGGTCTCATGCCACCTTAACTAACTGAATAAGAAATTGTTATGTTAAGACCAATGGTTTAAAAAACGGATCGGTGACCCGGATCGGGCTTCCAAAAAACCGATTCGGATCGGCGAATCGACGATCCGGATCGAGAATCGGGTGAATCGGTCAGAATAAAGCTTAAAAAAAATCCGAAAAAATTATTAAAATTCATTATAAATATTGTTTTTTAGGAATTCAATAAGAAATGAGGGTACTCCATTAAGAATTTTCATGTTTTTGAATGAATATGCGAATATTGATATGTTCTTTCCCTGCATGAACAGCCATTCAGCATTTAATTTACATCACACAAAAGGATAAATATAGAATTATCATGGAATAAGTATATCAACATACATGGACTACAATAAAGCATAAAATTAGTAACATATGATCTAAAAATAAAATGATAGACGAAGTTATTGTTCTTCTTGGTCACGTTAGTGCCATTGATTGAATTTGTTTAACAATTCATTGATTCGATCTAAAAAAGAATCATTGATATTAGCAGGCGTCTGACTATTCCCAAATCCCTGAGTGTTAGTGTTTTGTTGTGTTTCCAATCTAAAATCCCCGAAGATTGTCCATCCTTCATGCTCACCTGCACTGTTGCTGTTGGGACTCGATATGTAAATAATATGGCTGGGATAGGGTGGCTTCAGAATCATCACCTCTCTCATTTTCTCTTTGAATAATATGGATTAAAAAATAATAATAACAAATTTTCAAAAAAATCGATCATAGATTAAAAAAAAAATCACAAATTTTCAAAATATTCTATCATTGATTACAAAAAAAAATTCGATCATGGATTAAAAAAAAAAAATCACAAAGTTTCAAAAAATTCATGAATTGCAAAATAAAATTCGATCATGGATTAAAAAAAAAAAATCACAAATTTTTAAAAAATTCAAACATGGATTACAAAAAATTCGATCGTGGATTACATAAAATTCGATCATGGATTACAAAAAAAAACAAACAAAAAAAACAAAAACTTCAATCGTGGATTACAAAAAAACGGAAAAAACAATTCGATCATGGATTATAAAAAATTCAATCATGGATTACAAAAAACTCTATCATTTGTTACAAAAAAACAAAAACAAAAAATTCGATCATGGATTACAAAAAAAAAACAAACATTTCAATCATGGATTACAAAAAAAAACAAACATTTCGATCATGTATTACAAAACATTCGATCATGGATTACAAAAAATTCTATCATGGGTTACAAAAAACAAAAAAAACAAAAACTTCCATCATGGATTACAAGAAAAAAAAGCAAACATTTCGATCATGTATTACAAAAAGTTCGATCATGGATTACAAAAAATTCTATCATGGGTTACAAAAAAAAAAAAATTTTGATCATGGATTACAAAAAAAACAAAAAACAATTCGATCATGGATTACAAAAAAATCGATCAAGTATTACAAAAAAATCTATCATGGATTAAAAAAAAAAAAAAAGTTCTGTACGGGACTCGCCAATTCACTATACGGACTCGCCGATTCGGTACAGTGAATCGACGAGTCACTGTACAGAATCGTCCGGTTCTCTCTAGAACCGGACGATTCCCGTTTTTTTCGCCGATTCGATTCGTCCATGGCGATTCCCGAGTCGAACCAAGCGGGTCCGGTTCGACTCGGCTTTTTTTTAAACACTGTTTAAGACTCCATGTATTTCATGGATCCAGTTTGAAAAGCATATTTATTTCCACAAAATAGAAAAATGGCCCTAAATGAGTCCATGTTTTTAAGAGTTCATATACAATTTCTGGGAGTCCATTATTAGAAAATAAATATGTCATCTTGGCAGTCAGATGTCAATCCTAGACAGTTGGGGTATGATGTTCTTCCGGCTCAGGGTTTTGAATTTCTTTGAGCGGTACAACAACACACTCCAACTATTTCCATTGGACATATGAGGGTCATGGTGATGTGATTTTATATATAGTTTTTACTTGGCAATTGAATATTCCAAAAAGATTATATGCACACCAAAAAAAGAATATTGCAGATTCATTCCCTTGGTTCAAATCCCAAATGATATTCTACTCCCTCGGAAGTATACTGTTCATTTACTTCCTCGGACAAAAGCCCACCTAAGCCCCCAAATTTTTGAGATATAACCTCTTTAATACATATATTAACTTCAACAAAAAATATTTTTTAATTGCACCCTCTAAACACTTGAAAAGGATTATATCTCAAGATTGAGTAGAAACCGTCCAATTTACAGAGGGTGAGATCTAAGTTTTCTGAAAAGGATTATATCTCAAGATTGAGAAGCAACCGTCCAATTTTTAGAGGTGAGATCTAAATATTAGAAAACTCATATTTCAATTTTTTTTTGTTTTGTACATAATCATCTGGTTATTGTTTAGTAGTTCCCAAAAATTCAGCTCCTAAAAATCCTCGAGTAGGTCATCTGACCGACGGACTAGAACTGAACTATGCTCCCTCGGGAGCATAGTATATGGAATGCATTCAAATTTTGGACTGTATGAGAACTTCTTTCATTTTTTATTTGTTTTAATGCAGATCCAGTGATTCTAAATTCTTAAGTTGATTCTAAAGCTTCATGTTGAGAAAACCCACCAAACATGTGTCCTAGTTGAGGGAGTAGATGTACATTACTACGTTATGCCCCCCCACGGGAGTATGCTCTTTGGGGACTCGAATATCATCACTAGTTCTTTTTAGCTTTCTATCTTTCGTACAGTCTTTCACTTTTTGTTCTATGCACCATGCGCTTTACCATACAAAAAATAGAGAGCTTTATGTGTTGGTGTGAATGGTTTAGGTTATCAGCAATGGGAGTTTCAAAAGCGTGGAACACGGAACAATTACGAATTGCACATTCTCTCGAATTTCATTACCAACATTTTATGGTCCCTCTTTGGATGCATTAATTGGGCCTACCAATGAATTAGTGAGCAAAGAAAGCCCTGCAATTTACAGGAGTTACACATTTGGGGAGTTCTTTGACAGGTTTTTTAGCCAGGAAATCAAGGGGAAAACAATCCTTGACCACTTCAAGTATTGTGCAGAGTGAATATTTCAACGGCCTTGTAAGGCATAGTATCCTGAACCACATTGAGTTTGGTGTTATTGGTAACATGGTTGTCAATATTCTACAGCTTAACTGGTTCCATATGGTGAATGCATTTTGGGAAAATAAGGGTTTCAAGTCATTTACTAGACACATCTATTTTCAATGATAGTGTGCCTTTGCCTAATATATAAGGTTGGAAGGTAGAATAGAGATTGCAGCAACAATTTGAAAGTCTCATTTAAAATAAATTGGTTATATTTTTGCTAAATAACATAGTTAAAAGAGGATCTGGAAAATAATCTCTTGAAAGGATTACCTAAATTTATTATAATCATAAGAAAATTACTTAAGTAGGCTCTAATTTTATTGTTTAGAGCCTCAGCTCTATATCCCTTAGTAAAAGCCCCTTATTTTTAAAATTGATTGTGAAAGCTTCTCGAATTTTGGTTTCAATTGATCCATACATAATTGTTGGGCTCACACAGTCAAGTCATCTCGCATGAATGTGGATGTGTGCAGCGGAACCTAGATTTATGGGACACAAAATATACAAAAAACGATGTGCGTGTGTTTATGAGTGGGAAAATCATGTAATAAAATAAAAATAACTTACTAACACCGAGATTTTACGTGGTTTAACTTTTAGGCTACGTCCACTAGAGAATAAGATCAGATCCACTATTAAAAATAATGGTTACAATGTTTTTCCAAGAAGTAAGTTTTTTTTAACTCTTTGATTTCTTCTAATGACGTTATCTATCTAGGCTTTCCTTCTTTAAGGTTCTTCTCTCTCTCAGAGGCTTCTTTTTTTTTCAAGAGGCATTTTATCTCTCTGAAAGAAAAATTTCCCTCTTTCTCTCTCTAACATAGTTTCTCTCTCTTCTTCTTCTTCTTCTTTTTCTTCTTCTTCTTCTCTTTTTAAGAAGAAGAGTAACTTTCTCTCTCTTCTTCTTTTTCTCTCTAAGAGAAGGCTATTTGTATTTCTAATAGACCAAGAAAAGGCTTTCACAAGAAGAGGAACAATGCCCAAGATGAGGCACGCTACACCATTTTTATCTCATCTCAAGTTACTTTCCTTTTTATGTGGGATTTGATCCTCTTCAACAAACCCATCTTATCATCTCAACGTGAGATTATCTTCATCTAACAACTTTAATGACTTCGCAATCAAGCCATTTAATACTGTTACTTTCATATCTCCATATATTAAGATATTTTCATTAGTGCCTCTCCCTCATGGGATGGGACATCCAACAATCTCCCCCTCCAGTCTCAAGAGGAAGGTTTCCTTTCGTAGATCAACCAGGTGCTCATATATCACCCATGCCAGCCATGCCTCTATATGCTCTTGCTTATATCTAGCTAATGTCTTTGTAATCATTTCCAACTTACTCTTGTCGGTATGGATTTTTCCTAATTGCAATAGTTTTTCACTCTTATGCAGCTTGGACTGCCATGAAACAGCTCCCCCTGCAAAACTAAGTAGGTATCTAGAGATGGATTTCTTTGAGTCTAATTATCTAGCTATGTTTTTATTTGTGTACCCTTGCAACACAAGTTTTCCTCCCCCAAAGTTTAAACACACTTTGGATGCTCTTCTGAGATATCTGAATATCCAATTGACATTTGCCTATTGTTCCTTGCCAAGATTAGTGCTGAATCTTATTCATTATACCAACTGCTTATGCGATATATGACATCATGCACACCATAGCGAACATTAAAGTTCCTACGGCTAACACGTAGGGAGCTTTCTACATTTTTTCCATCTTCTTTCGGTTCAAGGGCTCTATCTGACACTTAACTCTCGTGCTTTCGTAACCTTCGGCAACTATACCAGCTCATAAGTGTGATTCTTGTACAAGGATTTTTTCTCATCTTGCATAGTTTTAACCCATACCCTTTTCTAATGGAAGAAAAATGTTTCTTTTTAGGGTTGCTAATGGGCAGGCCTGGCCTGGCCCTATTCCCTTAACCAATCTCGGTAAAAGTTAAAAGAAAATAATATAGATTGTTGTGCTCACCCACTTAGAGCCCTCTCGCACGAATGTATATGTACGCAGTGGAAACCAAGAAATATGAAACACAAAATATGCCAAAGTCGATATGTGTATGTATGAGTGAAAAACATGTATTAAAGCATATAAAGAAATAATCTTATTAGCACCGGATTTATATGGTTTACCTTTTCAGGCTACGTCCACGGGAGAAAGAGACAAATCCACAATTATACTCACAAGTTAGAATAGTCTTCCAAGAAACAACATTTATTGGGATCACTGATTTCATCTAGAGACTTCTCTCTAGGATTTCCCTTTCTGATCTCAGAGATTTTTTTTCTTTCTAAAGGCTTTCTTTTTTTAAAAGAAACAATTCTCTCTTTCTCTCATTTTTCTTCCATTCTCCCTATTTTCTCTCACAACAAAGAAAATACTTAAGAAGATGATCACTGATTCTCTTTCATCCTCTTCTTATCTCTAAGAAGAAGGATAACACTCTCTTCGTCTTCTCTCTTCAAAGAAGGATAACTCTCTCGCCTCTTCTTCTTCTTCTTCTTTGCAAAAGAAGGCTTCCAATATATCTGACACACAAATAAGAGTCTACCCAAAGAATGGCCCAAGAGAGACATACGCTTAAATTGGCCCAAGATATATGATTTGGATAAAACTAACTAAGAGTACCCAAAGCCTTTCACGTATTCCCTTTTATGTATGGACAAGGGATAACTACCACATTTGGAAGTATATCCATAACCTCCTAGAAGGAGGTCCATCTCTATCTTGCTTTTAAGAAAGAGATAAGAGAAATATCTGGCCACACCAAAACCTTACATGAGATCTTGTTTTTATGGAAAAAAGACTTAGTCAGCAAGTCACTATTTTTTATATTCCCAAACTGCCTTTCATCAAAAGAACAATTACATTGGTGTCCCTCCCTCATGTGATGAGATTCCCAATAATCTCCCCCTGCAATCCCAAGAGGGAGGTCTCCCTTCGCAGATCAACCAGGTGCTCAAATGGCATCCATGCTAATCATACTTCACCATGACTTTTATTTGTCTTTAGCCAAGGTCTTCGACATCATATCTGATATGCTCCTGTCAATATAGATTTCCCCTAGTGGCAATAATTTCTCACCCTTTTGTAGCTTGGACTGCCATACAACAACTCCCCCAAAAAAGGTAATTTAGTATCCCGATACTAACTTCCTGGAGACTGATATTCCCGCGATGTCTTCATCTATGTACCAATGTAACACATGTTTTCCTCCTTTAAAGCACAAATATAGTTTGGATGATCTTCTGAGATACTTGAATATCAAATTGACTATTGTCTAGCGTTCCTTGTCAAAATTAGCGATACTTGATTCTGCTCACGGTGTTACAGTCACTCCACAGCGTCATTAGTGGTTAAAGTGATTCACTATTGGTGACGACCCATTGGTCTATACTGTCGTTACACATTGGCGATTCACTAATGGTCAAGATAATGACTAATGGTCTACCGATCAAGACTTTCTGTCACACCCC
>NW_006494916.1:2261129-2274482 GCF_000471905.2 Amborella trichopoda | reverse complement strand
GATATTGGTGCTTTCGAATGTTTAAAAAGATTTAGAAATAATTTAAGTATGCAAGTGGACTCATCCGGTTCGCCGGTGAGGTATAAGTGGACCTATCTGGGACGCCGGTAGGGTTTAAGTGGACTCATCCGGTACGCCAGTGAGGTATAAGTGGACCTGCAGGGATTAAGTGGACCTTTTTGGGACGCCGATAGGGATTAAGTGGACCCATCAGGACGCTGATGGGGTATATAGGTGACCTTCTTGGGACGTCAGTAGGGTATTTTATGAAATCCTTTGAATTATGTACTGCCGTTAAAAGTGTTATAAGCATTTCAATTACTCGGATTATACTTAATTAGGCATTTATTGAAAGTAAAGCTGTTGATGCATTTCTGTTAATAGATCTCATTTTGGAAAATATTAATATCTTTCAATCATGATTATTTTTAGGATTATGATGATCACTTACTGAGTGGCCAAACTCATCAAACTATGGTAAACATTTTTTCAGGATAACTGCGGATTTATTTTGAGTGATAGTCAAGATCAACCTTGGAAGATACTGTTGTTGTACTAGCTTTCTTTATTTACTTTGTAAGACCTCGCCACTGTAAATTTGTCCTATCAATAGATGTATATATGTTTTGACTGTCACATCTCAGGAATAACAGTACTATAAATTCTTGGGGTGTGACAAGAACTCTCCCTATGTGCTTACATATTTGAATGAGCCACACCCATCTCTCGTGTTTCATTCTTAGGGCTCAAAGCCCTTGATCAAATCACATCTTCATGTGTATTACTACTTTAAGTAGTTCATACTCAAGCACAAGGAGGCACAAAAACACAAAGTATTCAAAACCGACACTCTCAAATTTGTTGGCACTTATCACTTAATGTCTATACACTTCATACATATTCATAAAACAATTAGCCAAAATATAACCAAAGCATATTAAACAAAGTTATTGAATCCCCTATCCCTATATAACATTACTATGTAATATGAGATAAATTTCATACCTGAAATTCATGTAGTGTGGTACCTGGGCTTTTTTTATTCATCGCTTTTACTTGTTTGACAAGCTTTTGTGATCTTGGAAGTATACGTAACTAATGGAGAATATATTAGTCATCGATTTCACATGTCACAAAGTATCCATCTCTTCGGTACTTGGATTCTCTTATCTTACACCGTGAAGAAAATTTCTTTTTTGTCCCATTATTTTAAATATCACAATTTCGATTCTCACACTGATCTTTAGCGTTTCTATGCTACCACCAAGTCTCTCTATATATCCCTTCATTTCGAAGAAATCAAGATGTTTTTATAGGTATTGTGTTTCTTCTTCTTTCTGCTATTTCCTGATCGAATACCCTTCACATAAAGTCTCTTATCTTGTTAACTCTGTATTACATCTCTCTGAATTGTACTATAATAAAGCATACTCATGGCACACTATAAAGCCTTTTAAAATGAGTCTTAAAGGTCTCCATAATTGGGAATTCAATGATGTGCCGTAACATTCCACATCTTTTAATTTACTGCAGCATAGAACATGAGCATCCCATGATAAAAATATGTCATCTGTCAACTCTTAAAAAGTTTATCTTCAAATCATTTTGAGCATTGAAATAGACAAAATACTATAAAATAATACTCAGTTCCATTCCTAAATCATATCATATAGTGAGTCTTCGTTTCAGTGACATTTAGATCACAATGCAATTTTTTTAGTAGAAAATCAGATTGAGCACCTCTCAATAAAAATTTGTTTCTCTCAATTCTCAAAGAATTTCTTCATGAAATCTTTTGTGTTGAAAACTAGACTCAAAACTAAATCATAACATCATAGTTTGAATCCCAAATAATATTTTTTTTCAGAGAAATAAATAAATGACGTTCACTTTACAAAATAAATCATACTGCAGAATTTCAAGATCAACACTATCTAGTAAAATTGTCCTTTCTCTCTTCCATCATGGAGTTTCTCTTTCAAACCAATTTTGTTTGAAATTAAACACATAATAGTAACACATATTTTCACAAGCCTTATGTCACTCTGTTAAATAGGCTAGATAAATATAGTTATTCATGTCTTCAATGAAGGACAAACCAAATTACAGAAAATTCAAGATAACCTCTTTTCAATCTAGAATTTTTATTCTTCTCTTCCCGTAGATATTTTTTTTTCAAATAAATTTTATTAGAAATAGACTCAGAATGGAAGTTAAAAACTTAGTGTGAATCATAAAACATTTTTCTAAGAGGAGAAATTAAATCTTAACTTCCAAGTCATGAAAGTAATTTTCGTTGCAGAAAACAACACTTGCGCATCCTTCAATAAATTGATGATATCTTTCAAACCATAAGGAATTTCTTGATGAAACATTTTTTGTTTGAAATTAGACTCAATTTTATGAGTAACAATCCAATTTCAACTGAAAATAAAATCATATGGTTGGTGAGAAAACTCACGGAACTCAAGGACAGTTCCTGAATTTTACACGGTCAGAACTAACATTGTTCATTGTTGAGTTCATAACTCTCGATTCCTATAGGATCTCCCACTGAAATTTTTCAGGTAGATCCTACTCTCAAAGACACAAAATATCACTCTAGTATGTAATAGAAAAATACATCATTATCTTATTCATATCACTACCCCAAAATAGCGCAGAATACTCATTTTGCAGAACGCCTTTTCGGTATTGGAGTAATTCAATAAATCTTAACAGTGGGTGTATTTTTTTACCATAAAGTTCAATAGCTTTCTTATATCTCATTTCCAAACTTCATCTAAACTTAATAAAGAGAAAAGACAACTTATGACATCAAGTATCAATAGCTCTGATTCTAATGAAAGAAAGACCTATGTGATCTTTTACCAGGGAACACGTTTTTTTTTTTTTTCACCCCTTTCTTTTGGCAAGAGATCACTTACAGGTGGTCTTTATTATAACAAGATAAATTTCAAAATAAAATCAACATAACAATAAAACTAAGATCTTAACAACTTGATGCTATTGAAACAACCATCCACTATGCTTGAGAATAAACGATAAGATTGCAAGAAACAAAAGGAAGAGTGTTGGAGATTACCTCAATTGAGTTTATTAAATCCCACATCGAGTCACCACCATCCGATGGCACGGGATCAATGGTCTAGCTTCAATCTCGAACTGGGAAAACAAATTTCGGCCAAGCCACACCAAATGAACATGAACTACTTTGATCACAAACTCAAACCCTAGGTGAATTCTCTTAGCAACCTAGTTTGAGAGAGATGGATTCTTTTTTTGCTAAACTCTAAAACCCTTAGCCACAAATCCATATTTGAGAGATAAGAGAGAGAAGAACTCAGTAACCTAAATCCCTAGGTTCTTTCACAATGTGAGAGAGAGAGAGATCAAACATGAGAGAGATAAACTTTCTTAAGAGATAGAGATAGAAAGACAAGGTGTATAGATTTTTTGGTAGAGGCAATCCTTTTTTATAGGCTTTGAATAAGATTAGGGTTTCTTAGGATTTTCTTTGGCTTGTCTGTTCTTGTGAGATTGAACATAGACCATCAATCAAGGTTGACTTGTGGGGTGAGAGATATGAGTCATTCATTCCATAGATGGGTCATCAATATTATGGAAGGTGCATTAACAATTATTCCCCTTTCCTAAACTATTTTCTCATCAATAAAAATTAAATAAATTAAATCTAATTAAAATATTGTGCATATCATAAAATAGCTAGCACAAGTCTACTCAATCTTTCCACAAAATCTTTCAAAGATATATCAAGTCAATATCTTCCAACCATATGACCACATGTCATATCACCAAAAAAATAGGAAATAGAATAAGGGCGGGGCGTGCCACCCAAGGGAGGCACTCATGGGCCCCACCTTCTAAAAATATGGCAGGCCCATGTGCACAATGGGCCCCCATGATATTTTTATATATTTTAAATTAATAAAATGATTTTAAAATATTATTTGAATATTAAAACAATTGTAAAATCAATATATTTTATTTTATAAATCCAAAAATTATAAATAAAATATTCTGGGGTTAATAAAAAGTTCAAATAATAATCTTAAAATAATTTTCATCATAAAACAAATACAATTAAATTAATTAAATGGGAAAATGATCTATATGTTTAGGAATCAACAATCATGGGGCACTCCACCTTCAACTATATACTACAGACCACACTTGCTTTATACGACCGACCTAGTATTTCTCATGATCCACAGTCCAAGCAGGGGCTCATTAGCGAGTCAGCAAAGTCCAGCCGATGAACCAAAGGATCGCAATCCTAGTCTGTGGATTTCAGGTCCGCCCCTAGAGACGAGTCAAGGTCACCTAGACCTGGTGCGAGCATAGCTCCTATAGTGCATAGGGGTATCTCTCGCACATGCATACGCTTCACCCTAAAAGGTGGATTTCTGGCTTTTTCAAACGATCTATCGATATGCATACCGTGTGATGGAACATGGATAAGGCTTTGGCCCCCGTCTCTGTAGGTCACCATCACACACAAGGGTCACACAATCCCTCGGCTCACTCATCTGGGCATATTCTTTGATATCATCAAGGGCTAACATATTAGAACCCTTCTCAATTTGTTCTTTATGCCCAAGTGGCATGGGTTTTTCCTAACCAACTGGCCTAGATTGTTAAGCACAGATCGGTATCAGCAAACCATCGTTTGCTTAGTATGGTCCACGAGGGACCACACTCCCACTGCGTTCATGTTCTATTATATCATTTCATTTTATAAACACTCATAAGGCCTTTAAAGGCCACATAAATCCAACAATTCATTAAGCCTGGCAGTGAATTAGTGAGTGAAGAAAACCTTGCAATTTACAGGAGTTACAAATATGAGGAATTCTTTGACAGGTTTTTTTAGCCAAGAACTCAAGGGGAAAGCAATCCTTGACTACTTCAAGTATTGTTCATGGTAAATATTTCAAGGGCCCTATGAGAGGCAATGGTATCATGAACCACCTTGAGCTTGGTGCTATTGGTATGATGGTTGTCAAAATTCTACAGGATATCTGGTTCCATATGGTGAATGCATTTAGTGAAAATTAGGGTTTCAAGACATATACTGGACACAACAGGTTTAAATGGTAGTGAACCTTTGCCATATTATATAATGTTGAAAGGTAGAATAGAAATTGCAGCAATCATAGAAAAAGGAAAAAGTTTATATAGAGTCGAGGCTTTAAACAATCAAATTAGAACCCACGTCAAAAATTTCACTAGAAGAGGTTGTTTTGATGCGCAAATATCCTCAAATTGATCATCTTGATATCAAGATGCATGGACATGAAAAAAAAAATGGATTTTAACTTTTGGAAATAGTGCATCCTGCAACACATTTTTAGACCGTCAATTTTCAAGATTTCGATGTTTCCATAGATCTCCTTGATCTACACTGTTTTTGAAGTTTTAAATTTTATAATTACAAATAAAAATTTATTTTAAAGCTATCACAAAGATTTCCAGTATTGAAACCACATTTGTCGACATTATTTGAAGATGCGCTTTACTTCGATTGTTTAGAGCCTCGGCTCCATACAAACCACATCCATTCTATTGGCTAAAAGTTAGTTTTATATTTTATATTTTATTTTGTATTTAACATAAAATATTTATCTAAATTTTGGGGTTTCGTTTTTTTTTAGATAACTAAACAAAAAATATTAAATTAGTTTTAAATAAAAATATATCTAAATTTATTTTGATGAATATTTTTATTCAAAATATTTTTTTATAAGTTTATTAATTCTTCATGTAAAGATGAAGTCAAAACCCAAATTTCATATTAATTTCACACGAATATCAATATTATGTTAAAGTAAAAAACAAAGTTCATTTTAACCCTTGGATGAGAATGGATCAATCTGAACCATTAAAAGTGCCTGACTTAAAAAGCTTTCACGGGGGCATGTGCACACAATACGAACCCAAAATCAATAAATAAAAGAACGGTAGTTGGGAATACATAATGCAATTCTCATTATTATAATCATATATACTCACAAGTTTGTTCGATAAATGGATGGTCACAATAGCATAGCAGGTAGTAGATAATAGATATCAATTAGACTCCTGAGTTGGCTCACAATGATTGATGCTGCACTGTGAAAGTGGGCAGATTTTGTCTCTCACAATTATATCCTTGCAAAAAAGAAGCAAAATGCTAATAACATTAAACAACTACTGCTGATTATAGAGGAGCAAAATTGCTATTAACATTTTAAAATTATAAGGTAATCTAGAAATTGTTATTTTATTATAGTTTTACATAAAGTATATTTGGTGAATGAGCTGATTCACCTATAGATGTGCAGTCCCCTTCAAAACTCATCTTTAAGGTGGACTGTGGATCCAAAAGTTTAGGATATGTTAATCTCAACTATCATGTTGATTATGAATTGAAATTTTTTATTTTAAAAAATAAAAATTATATATTTTCTAATAAGCTTTTCTATCATCCATTCTGAGGTACAGTAGAAGCCCATTTTTTATATCCATCTCTAAGATGGACGTCTCATATATGAGGAGACACACGTTTTGGTGACTCGGCAAAATATTGTCTTTATTACATCAATATAACTAATGTTTGAAAGATTTGGCAACCGGATTGAAATCGCCCGATCTAGATCGGATTTGGCCTTGCCCATTCTGAATTCCATAATATATGGGAATCCTACTGAGTCCTCCTTCTTGAACTGTCTAGTTTGGGTGGTTTGTACTGGTTATATCAGAGAGAACTGAACGTGACTCCCACATTTTCATTAACTTGGGTGGTCCCCCTCCAGAACTGTCTAGTTTGGGCGGTTTGTACTAGTTATGTTAGAAAGAAATGAACATTGTACCGGCTATGTCAGCTCAGAGGATATTAAAAAATAGACAAAAAATAATACTGATACTAGTTAATTGAACGTAAAAAAATTACTAGTTTATGGGATATTATAAGAGCAAAAAATAACACTAGCTCGTACCACTTTAAAATCTATTTTCAATTTGCTTTGTCAATTATTTCACATTGCAAGTATGAATTTATTTTTCTAATTTTATTAAAATATTAGTGCAAATTTATGTTTTTAATTTTTATATTTTTGTCCACACTAATTATTGCACAATATATTTATTTATTTGTGAGGTTCATACCTTTATTTTTCTCTATTAAATCAAAGTGTCCAAAATTATGACTTTCTTTCTTTCACAAAAATTTGAGTAAGAGAGATCCATTCTATTACAATGAGTTGTATTTTTAATTTTATTTGACTACAAAATGAATATAATAGATAACAAACACTTAGATATGAGATAGATTCTCAATACTTATGTACTTTTAACAAAATAATAAAGCACTATAACGTAATACCAATATTCTTTTGAAAACCAAAAAGAAAAAATTTAATGCTGAATCTTACCGATCTACCCAATTTTTCGGCCCGACTACCTAGTTTTCGGGATGGATGATTCGGGTCACTGTTCCGTCTTTTTCAAGCCTTGAGTAGAACAAATGCGACGATGAACACAACATAGCCTCCTCGTGTCAATATATCTTGCCTTATTTGAAAAGCTTATTGATGTCGAAGAATATGATGGCAGAAAAAAAATTTTAAAAAAATTATTTAGTATTATTTTTTTTATTTTTCTTAGGGATTGGAAGAGAGACGTTAGGTGAGTGCATGATTTACTTTACGTATGCATATTTTTAGTTTAGGAAATAGGTCTTTAATATAAGTAGATATTATCTTTAATTATCTTTTAGAAAGAGAAGATAACACCAGATTTAAGGAGATCTAGATAAAAATTAAGAGTTTTAGGTAGGATAAAGCTGATCTTGAAAGGGAGATATATAAGGTGGAGTTAAAACTTGTTAGGAGATTAGAGAGAAAACTGAGGAAAGAGAAAAGAAAAAAGGGAGATAAAGAGAGAGAAAATAGGGTGAGAGAGGGAAAACATGGAAGAGAGGGAGATATATAAGGTGGAGTTAAAACTTGTTAGGAGATTAGAGAGAAAACTGAGGAAAGAGAAAAGAAAAAAGGGAGATAAAGAGAGAGAAAATAGGGTGAGAGAGGGAAAACATGGAAGAGAGAGAGAGAGTTAATTTTGACCTTTCTTTTATTTCTTTAATTATTATTATTTTTCAAAGTTTATTTAAAGGGAGATGTCCCTTCATTATCATAAGAGAATGAGAAATGCATAAATTCTGTGTTGTAGTTGTTGGGGTGAATTCCCTTACCAAACTTGAGAGAGTATATTTTGTCAAAAAAAAAGATTTTGTCGTTCCAGTTTTATTTTCTCCTTGCATCAGTTATAACCTCTTCTGCGTCATATCACTATGGATATCTACAAGCAAAAAGGGTAAAGGGAATGCAAAATATAGGAAAATAGAGGGAGAAAAAAAAAAAAAAACTATTGTGGACGGGTAGAAGGGTATGCGAGCACCATTCCAATAGTGGACATTTCACAATGTTGTATTTTAATGGCTAAAAATTAATTTTATTTTCGGGTTTGTATAAGGTTACAACCTTAAACAATCCAGTTAAGGCACACCTCCAAATTTTATGATAACATGTAATTTTGGTGAAAAAAATTCCTAGGATCATTTTAAATTCTATTTTTATCGTTAAATATAAAATTTTAAACTTAAAAAATGGTTAAAATCAAGTAGATCTATAGAGATATGAAAATCTTGAAAATGGACGGTCTAGATAATGTGTTGCAAGATGCATTATTTCTCGGTCTCAAAATATATATTTTTTTTTTCTTCATATCCATACATCTCGTTGTCGAGATGATCAATTAGAGGATTTTTCAACATTAAAAGAATCTTTTCCGATGTATTTTTTAGGTGCATCTTTAATTCTACATTTTAAAGTTGCAACTTTATATAAACTTTTTCATTTTATTTTTTATTTTGTTGTTGAAACAAAGTATTTATTTAAATTTACGGTTCAGGATTTTTTTTAGACATAACTTAACAAAAATAATTAAAAATATTTTTAAATAAAACAAAAATGCATATAAATTTATGTTGATGAATATTTTTATTCAAAATATTTTATAATTTTATTAATTATACATGTAAAAATGAAGTCAAAACCCAAATTTCATAGTAATCAATATTATTTTTAAATAAAACTTTTTTGTTAAAAAAGTAAATTTCGTTTTTAGCCCTTGGATGAAGCACGCATCTGAACCATTAAACAGTGCCCGACCTTTTAAGCATCACGTTTCACGTGGTACGTGGACACATATATGAAATTTTAATTTTTTAGAGAGAGAAACTATATCAAAATTTCTATATAGCGATACTATTTCAAAATTCAAATATGATGCGTTCTCTCTATGTGCCAGTTTCCAATTTTGTTTGCCAAACATGAGAAAAAACATGCTGAAGTATTATTTCCCTATAAATTATTTGTATATCTGAATATTTTTTATGTACATTTTTCCTGTCAAACTTTCACGCATACCAAACGACCCCTAATAGCAAACCGGGTTATACAAAAAAAGATGATTCAAATATGAAATTTGCATAACCTGGGTACCATTCAAAGCCATCAAACTAAGTCCTACTTGAGTAACCAGTTTCAACATGATTAAGATTTGATTCAAAACCTGTGTTTGTTAACCCATGCAGCCAAACGAGCGCTTATTTCCTTTCTTGAACCATTAGGTTTATGTTATTCTAACATTTAATATGGTTTTTTATTCCAAAGATTAAACATGGTCATTTCTAAGAGTACTGTATAAAATAGTTGGATCACTCTCTTGAGCTGAGTCCTTGCAAAGTCTTTTTATTTTCATGCGTAGTGTTTGAACTTTCAGGAGTCTTATGTAACAAGGGATGACAAAGGCTCCGGCTGACGAGGCCCGACGTGGCGCAAACCCAACCTTGGCGCTCAGCGGGCAATTAGATTGGGCGACCCGTGCTGCATTCGGCGCTAGTACGGCCTGACCTTACATAGGAATTGTTGTTTAGGCCTATGCAGGGTTAGAAAAACCGGCCGGTTAGATTGGAACCACTAGAGTTTTGAGTCCGGTTAGAGCCAGTTTCGTGTGTGTAGTAGTCTAGGTGATAACCTCAAAACATTTCCGGCCTAAAACTGGCTGTTTAGGGGTTGAACCGGCCGAGTTTTTGTCAAACCAGCTAGTTTTCAGCTAATCGGACCCATTCACCGATATAACGGCATTTTTTAGTAAATAACAGTAATGTATAAATAGCGGCGTTATTTTGAAATAGGGGCCGTTATTTTTTTTTTTTTGAGGCCATTTTTTTGTTTTTGTGTTTTAATGTTTTAAAGTACTATATAATGAATATAAAACAAATTATTTGGATTTAAACATTGAAAAAAAGAGTTTCTTGGATTGAAATGGAGGATTTTTTAGGTTTTTGAAAATTTCTGCCATTCTTTCAATAATCTCTTCAGTACCTAATAGTTCTTGAAGAAATTTGAGGGGTTTGATTTCTATTTGAAGTATTTACTAGATTCAAGTTTTAATGTGTTCAGAAAACCATAGATCAAGCGTTTATTTTTGCCCGAAAAACTACTGCTTAGAGAACTTGTGTTCGATCCAAAAATGCAAATTTCTTATCCATTTATTGGTCATTTTTTTATCAAATTGAGTGGTGGATTTCGATCATTGGCACTTCATATCTCAAATAAAATTGGTATGTTTATTCATGATTAAGTAAATTTTTTTATATGAATTTTTTTTGCACGAGGTCATGAAAATGCATAGATCTAAAATGTCCAGCATTTTTATCAAAACATTTAGGGTCGTTTCTTGATTTTTTCTTGAAATTCCTTTACAATGCATGTTGGTTGATTTGTTCGATTATCATAACATTGCGGGTCGTTCCATGCTTGAAATGTTGCACAATTTTAGGGGTTTTTGAGAAATTGATTTTTCTAAAAAAAATTCATTTTTCTTAATAAAATTAAGTTTTTTGAGCAATATGGGAAATTTATTTCTATATTGCTTATTAAAATTATCTTTTTAATAAAATTATGTCTTTTAAAACAAATTTATGTTTTTTGATGAGTATGGGAAGTGTTTTTCTATTTTTCTTAACAAAAATAGTTTTTTGATAAAATTATGGTTTTTTAATAAAATTATGTTTAATGATGAATATGGGAAGTGTTTTTCTATTTTTTAAAATTATTTTTTTGATAAAATTATTGTTTTTTAATAAAATTATGTTTTATGATAAATATGGGAAGTTTTTTTCTATTTTGCTTAATAAAATTATTTTTTGATAAAATTATTTGTTCAACTATTCTTAGTTTTTAATAAAATCAATGCACAACACTCTGATATGGATATGGCAGATACATATAAGAACATGTAAGAACAGTAGAATATATCAGTGTGTTGTGCATTGGTTTTTCATTTGTTACATATCATGAGATGTATTTTTTGTGAAGTATGTCTTATTTAACTTCATCAAAAAAGTATTGTACGAATTATGTTTTATCTAACTATATGGAAGAGATCCTTTCTGTTTCCTATCTTAATCCGTTGGCATTTTTATTTGATTTAATCGCATCAAGCTACTTTGTTGTTTGCAAAAAACTGAATAAACTTTCATTCCATATGTGAGCAAGTTTTGTACAAAAGAAACTAGAAAGTTTTTCATGTAAGGTTTGGGATGAATATTTTAATTCTTGGAAGAAGATGTTACACGACAAAAATATCTTCAAAGAATGTCCTAATCTAGGAAACAAAAAGATTTATGTGACCTGCTTGGGATCATGTATAGGACCATAGTATTCAAATATTAATTTATAAAAAGTTGTTTCAATTTTTTTTGTAAGATAAATGTATGTAATAAGATATTCTACACTTAATCTAACTTTTTCAATTCGATTTTTTGGGGTTTTTGACCCATTTAAAAAAAAAAAAATTTCCTTGACTGGTTAATCCGGTTAACCATCGCGGTTAGTCTAATTCCGGTTCAAACCGCTCCCAGCCCGATGTCTGGTTAACCGTTCCTGTTCGATTTTGCGAACACTGGGCCTAGGCTTAAACTGGCAAGCTACCTGAATGTGTGGCCTATTATCATCTGGGTATATACCCACCCAAATCAAATGATGGATTTTTGTTTTTTATAAGGGCACGTTTGGTTGTTGCATAAATATTTGGAAAAGTCTTAGAGGTTGCTGGTGTGCTGGTGTATCTGATTTTATATAAGTATTCCAATACTTTTTATTTATAAGTTTATGTGTTTATCTTAATCTGTTATTTTATTTGTTATGTTTTGTTAGCACCATTCTATTATTTTCCTTGTTATGTTTTGTTAATCCCATTCCGCTTAATCCCTCATCTTTAGGGGTATAGGTTTGCTTATAAGGAACAACCCTAGATTTAGGTAAATCAACAGCTGGGATCCATTTGGAGTCCTGTAAGTTTTATATATCTTTGTAAGGATGGCAATAGTTTCAGAATTCCTAATTTTAGGAGTATACAAGTTATCAGGAAATTTTTTACCTTTTGAATCCATATAATATTTCAACCAGGTAAAAAACCTTATACTAATTTTGTTTTTTATCATAGTCCTGATATATTCGTCATCAAAGAATTTTTTAAGGTTGCTATGTTTAAGAAACCATTCTCTCATTTCTTTATTTTCTTCAGGGTAAAAATCTTGCCTTAAGAGTTTGTAGTTGATTTCGAATTTTTCAACTTCAAGCACACTAACAGACCCTTCAGGAATATGGGAACTGTATCCCACGCTAGAAAAAGTCGGTCCTTGGGAGCCATCAGAATCTTTATCATTCTGTGTTGAAGGGTTTTCTACCTTATAAGTAGGTTGGACAATTTGTTGGTTTTTAAGCTGATCAAGCCCTTCTATGACAACATCTTTATTATTTTTTCCCTTTTCAGCTTCTGTCTATGGCACAGAGAAAAAAGAGATTCTAAGGGGCTCAAGCATCCTAGATGATTCAAAACTAAATGACATTCTTGAAGGCTGCTTTAGGTTCCTATTTTAATTAAGGAAAGTTTTAAGGAGAGGACTGAATTGAATTTCTACATTTCCTTCAACGTATTGGGCTATTTGGCTGATTTCTTGATTTTGTACAGGCTTAGGAGGGACAGCACAGGGTAAGGTCCATCTTTCAAGTAGATTCACCTGATCCCACGAAATAGTTCTGGGGATGATTAAATTGGACTTTGCAGCATTAGTCTGGAAAAGAATAGTCTTCCCTTAGAGTCAATCCTCCTCACATTTGGACAGATAGTAGTCATAGCCTTATAGCAAAGCCTATAGGTAATAGCTATATTTTGTGACCTAGTTTCCATATCAAAACCATCGGTTAAAAGGTTGAGAGTAAG